>JAANYP010008432.1:222500-363738 GCA_020465985.1 Centrapalus pauciflorus
ATTAAAATCTGTTTGATGTTATAAGCAATATAATAATAAAAGTTACAAAAATCTGAACATCAATTAAATTGGAGATTAAATCACGAAAAACTAATAGAGTGGTTAAAGTAAAAGAATTATGAAAGTTCGAATGGTTTTTCTGATAAAAATTTTAATTCATAACAACAATTGACCGTCAAACTGGCTACCGGCCGGTCAAAAATGAATGGCTAAACCAATAAATTTGAAAGTATAATGATTAAATTAATAGAAAATAAAAAGTGTAGTGATTTGATCGGTTGAGAAAAAAATTGAATCGTTAAACCAAAAAAATCATAAAAGTTTGATGGTTTTTTCGATAATAACCCTTTTATTTATACAAGTTTCATTAGGTTCATTGCATTCATAAGCTTTAATATACACAAGATTCATTAGATTGCTCACATTCAAACTATGTATATAATCTGTAACATGCAAAGGTTTTAATTCATGCTAATTTGTTAAATTTTTATTGGTGTTTACGGTGCTTATTATTAAATGGTTCTTAAATAATTGTTGTGTGTGTCTATATATATATATATATATATATATATATATATATATATATATATATATATATATATATATATATATATATATATATATATATATATATATATATATATATATATATATATATATAGATTTAGGTTCAAGTGAGTACCACCTCTAATGCAGCGCACCAGAAGGTACCACCCTTAAAAGTAATTTTTTTGAAATTTTTTTTCATGAACATGTTCTAATTAACATTACACAGATCATATGTGAATTTCACGCAAATCCGAACACTCTAAGTGCATGAAAACACACATCACATAAATGCATGTTCACATGTCTTCAAAATTATGTAAGTGTGTGTTCACATCATTTTTTAGGAGCTAGGAGATGTGAATGTATGTGAAATTTACATATGATCTTCATAATGTTAATTAAAACATGTTTATGGAAAAAAAATTTTAAAAAAGTTTTTTTAAAGGTGGTACCTTCTGGTGCGCTGCATTTAGGTGGTACTCTCTCGAACCATATTCTATATATATATATATATATATATATATATATATATATATATATCATACCGCCCATTGTTGACTATTGACTAGATTCTTAATAACCACTAACCAGGTCTCTCCAGGTCAAAACTGGGGT
This sequence comes from Centrapalus pauciflorus, assembly GCA_020465985.1. Classification (NCBI taxonomy): domain Eukaryota; kingdom Viridiplantae; phylum Streptophyta; class Magnoliopsida; order Asterales; family Asteraceae; genus Centrapalus; species Centrapalus pauciflorus. The sequence goes on from JAANYP010008432.1 coordinate 223,665, forward strand.
GCAAATCTTGTCTGATTGAATCTGCGTACCACCAATTAATTCTTTATCTAACTAAGTATGTTCAATAAAAAAAACTCATTATACATGCGTTTTATTTGTTACTTTGAAACCTAACAAAATTTCCTCCACTACTAATTTAGTTTAAATGAAAGTTTTCTAAAACGAAATAATATCAGATATTTATTTACTTTTTTGTAAAATGGATATCTATTAGGGAAAATTATAGAAAACCAACGTACTTTTGATATTTTTCGATTATGTCACTGTACCAAAAACGTTTCCATAAAAATCTTTCAACTTGAAATTTTTTACGAATTATGTTGTTTTATGATATTTTTTAAGGAATTTTCAGAAGTTTTTCATAAGATATTGTTAAGTTAAAGGACTTTTATTAATTTGCATTAATAATAGAGCATGACTATATTAAAAAAAAAGTACAAACTGTAACAGCTAAAGTCTGTTGCTAAACATAAAAAATTCGTTACTAAATCTTGTTTACACGTAAATAATTAGCAATGGATGAAGTACACGAAAAAACCAAAGCCAAAATAAATTTAGCAACAAACTAAGTCAATCACTAATGTAAATGATGTATTGATATAAGTATCACTGCCAGACTAAGAACTTCCACCGACAGATTTTCCGAGAGTAAATATCCGTCAGAAATTTCTAAAAGAAAACTGAGAAATTTTTTATGGATATCAGTTTCAAAATTTACCGAAGGATTACCGAGTAAATATATTTTTGTCGTAAATCCCTCGGTAATTACCGTGGATTAGCGAGGGACGTTACTTTCATCGGTAATCACTCAACAAAGTGCCCGTCAGTAATCCCTAGGTAAATAATCCATCGGCAATCGTTTCGTACGTAATATTATCTCTCGGTAATCCCTTAGTAAATGACTGTTGTTAATCCCTCGGTAATATCATCCCTAGGTAAATGACCGTCGCTAATGCCTCAGTATATATCTGTCGGTAATCCCTTATTAATTAGTTAATTCTTTAAAACTATTATATGTGTGTGTGTGTGTGAACAATAAATATTTGTTGAGGTCATTATAACAATTTTTTTTATCCTTTTATATGAATAATATAGATTTGTTGAGTTTCAATATATCTAACTATATTAACATCAAATAACATTATTATCATATATATTAAGACTCATATTACTATTGTATATTAACATCAAATTATCATCATCGTCATCATATTAAGGCTCATATTGTTATCATATATTAACATTAAATACTTATTGATCGAGACCTAATATTATGAGTTACAACATGTTATAACATTATACGATATTAACTAGTATGTTTAAGGTACAATGTAGTTCGTCAGGATTGTGAAACCTCATATGGTTAACTATAACATTTTTAATAATATATTATAATAAATATTTAGATGCTTAATATAACTCAATAAAATGTTGAGGCCTAATATGACCCATCATAACATTTTAAGATCCAATAGAGTCTGTTATAACTTGACATTAAATAATCAACAAATATTTCTTTAGTCCTAATATAACATGTTATAGCCTAATAGAAACAACTAATATTGTTAAGGCTCAACATGACCCAATAACCTATTATGGCCTTAAATGAACAATGAGTATGTGTTAAGGCACAACTTGGTCCGTCACGACATGTTAAGGCCTAACTATGACTCGTATAATCTCTTTTAACTTTACAGTAACAAATTGTTAAAGGCCTAATATATTTCGTTTCTACATGTTCTAATGTTATACGAGCCATCAGGATCTATTAACACCCAACATGGCTCTTTATAACATGTTATAACCTTAATAAACAATAAATAATTGTTAATGCCCAATACTCACTGTTACAACATATTATTCACTTAGATGGAAAATCAAGACCTATTAAGGCCTAATAATGACCCAATATAACGTGTTATAACATTATAGAAACAACTACTTTCTGTTAAGGCCCAACAATGGTCCACTATACCCTCTTTTCACGTTAAATAATTAATAATGCTAAATTCAACATGGTCCATTATAAGCTTATAACATGTTATGACATAGAATGAACAATAAGAATTTGCTAATCATAGTTATGACCTGATGTGGCAGGTTATAACATATTATTTTATAGGGTTTATTATGAAAAAAACCAACATGTTTTTCAATTTTTAGCGATTTAGTCCCTCCATGTTATTTTTTACCATAAAACCCCTCATGTTACCGTTTCGTTGTTGGTTTTAGGAAATTATTGACTTATAACCGGTTATACCGGTAATAAATCCTACGTGGCGGTGACGTGTATATCATCATAGTTTCTTTGCTTTACCTGTTTCTTTGCTTTACCTTGGGTGGTTCCGTAGCTGCCAAAAACACCGATCCAAGAAACCACCCACCCCTTAGAACTCCCCCCAAAAAATCAGCACAACACACAAAAATCCCAAGAACTCCGATCAAAATCAACTGTAGCTATGACTTCTCTTCAGCTATTACAGTTGACGGTGGTGGTTTGAAATCAGAAGAATAATAACCTAAAGGGTAAGATAAGAAACAAACCTATGTAGTTTGGCGGTGGTGGTTTGGTGGCCTGAGACCGTTCTTGGTCGGCGGCGGCAATCGTGTGGTGGGCGCAGCACCAGAGATCGAGCGAGTGAGCGTAAGAGAGTGGGTGAGGCCGAGTGGTGGTGGATGTCGTGAGGGCGGTGGTGGTGATGGGCTTATGAGGGCGGCGGCGGCGGCGCTAGGGTTGAGCCGCCGTCGTCGTGACTGAGGGCGACGGAGAGATGGACAGAGAGAGAGAGAGAGAGAACGAGTGAGCAAGAGGGAGATGGAGATGGAGGTCAGGAGTAGGGGTTGGCGATCGCCGGCAAAGAGCGACGTCGAGAGTCGCCGGCAGGCTGAAACAGAGAGAGCGAAGAGAGAGAAGGAGAAGTTGAGGGTGTGTGTGTGTGCCGGTGAAAGGGTGTATGTTTGAAGATGTCAAATGCCATGTAGCCTTACACGTAAGCTTTCATTTGACATGTCATCGTTCATTTGACACCTAATCTGCCACATAGACATATTACCTGTTACAATAGGTAATTTTCCTAAAATCAATAACGAAACGGTAACATGAGGGGTTTTATGGTAAAAAATAACATGAAGGGACTAAATCGCTAAAAATTGGAAAACATGTTGGTTTTTTTCATAATAAACCCTATTTTATATTTGCATCAACAACTAGGACATGGTAACATCTATATAACCCAATGTAACATGTTATTACCTTAGATCAACATTTGTTGAGACTTAATATTATGATTTATAACAAGTAATAATTGTTAATGTCCATCATGATGCATTAAAACCTATCGTTCTCTTATACAAATGATGAATGTTTGTTATGGTCTAACATGACCAATTATAACTTTTTAATCATTTATATGAATAACAATGTTCAGGAAATGCCCAATATAACTCATTAAAACAACAACGATCGTTTTGACCCATAAACATGTGTATCTATTTATTGTAATTGATTCTGAAATTGTTTTATCTTTATTTATAATCATTTATGTAACTATCCCTTTCATTTAATAATAATAAAACTAAAAATATTAAAGTGTTTGCTCATAACCAGAACTAAAAATAAGGTTATTTTCATAAAAATGTAATGTATATTACTATTTTTATCGTTTAAGATACCAATATTTTTTATCTAAGAAACGTCTAAATTAAATTTTAAATAGTTCTATATTAAGATAATCAACCATAAATTTTATCTAATTAAGGATATTTTGTCAATGGTTTCAAGTTTCACACCCAAATTCATGGTGTAGGGTGGGTTACGCACAACAACGGGATATGCGTTAAAGGGTCTTGTTATGACAAGAATGAATATGACTACTATGGAACATTGGATGAAATCCTAGACGTTGAATATCATGGTGAAGGGCGTTGTATTGTCGTGTTGTTCAAGTGTGATTGGATTGATCACGGTTCAAGGGGTAAGGGTTGATTGTAAACAAAATTTGGTTGATATCAAATGTAAGGCGAAGCTAAAGACCGATGACTCGTATGTCTTAGCGCCATAAGCAGAACAAGCTTATTATGTACCCTATCCTTCAATGAAAGGGAATTGAAAGATTGGTAGACTGAGAGCAATACCAAATTACGAAGCATATATGAAATACGACAGTGTGTTACCGAAGTACACCAGGATGATAATGAAGTTGTGGAACAGTTCTTTCAAGAAAATGAAAGGATAACATATACAACTGTCATAAGTACAAATAAGGATATTGAAACTATTTGTCTTGTCGATGAAGGATAGGTAGAAGAAGTTACTAATAATGATAACGATGATACATATACACAAGCTAGTGACTCGGAAGAAGGACTTAACGGCACACATGATGATTCAGATTCAAATAGTGATAATGAACTTAGTTTATCGTATCATTCTTCTGATGATTAGTGTGTAGGTATGATTTTTATTTTTGTTATTCTATGAATTTTGTTATGTTATTTTATGCTTTATGATTTTATTATAATAACATTTGAATTAATTGACTTTTAGGAAAGTGCATACCAATCACGTACGTCTGCCAACCACTTGACGTATTCACTTGGTAACAAACCCATGTATGTTTAGCTGTTGAGTATTTATATATAAAACTTGTTTTAAAGTGTATTTATTTTATGATAACGTTTTTTTCATGTAACTTTCATGACATGCAATTCAGCTGGATGTGGTAATAAAGGAAGAGGTAGGGGTAGTAATAAAGGGAGGGGCAATGACAAAGGTTATAGTCAGGAGGAAGGGATGATTCAAATGTAGATCCATCTATCTCTATTAGAGTTACTCCATTTTTAGGGGGATCACATCAACTCTAACCCAAAATTCAACTAATGGTGTTGATCACCAACATATGGAGTCACTAGGAGCAAGGGGATCTAACAAACCAGATCAAACACAGTGCATTCATCACATCTATGTGTATACATGTTTTAATAAGTCTTCAAACTGAGAACATTTTATACAATAAATATTGTTGTGTTCTTTCCATATGTAGCTTTGCAGATTTGATGGTTGCTCGTCAAATTACTAACAATTTGAAGTCCATGTTTTATGGCCGTTGAGCCCAATGGAAAGACGTTGATCGTGAGTCAAGAGAGACAAGGTGCATCGATTTGAGGCACTAACTTCATATTGCTATAAACTTAGGTGCTGTTCTTTTTACATAAGTGATAAGTAGCTGAAAGCTGATTGCGATGCTGATTGATAAGTGATTACGCTGATTACTGAATTAATAAGTCTGTTCTTTTTAAACAAAATCATACATCTTGTATTTCAGGTAGAATACCATATTGCAGAAAGAAACATATATATTGCACAAACAAACATCAAACAATCATACTTTTACAAACATATTGTAGAAACAAACATCAAATACATATTGTAGAAATTTATATCTGAAATTGATTTTAGAAATTATATATTGTTGAGACAAACATCAAATACATGTTGCAAAAACAAACATCAAATGAAAAAAAGAGTTTTGTGAGCCACACATACGCCACAGATACATGAAGAGGAGAGATCACCGGTGAGTAGGCGACGAGAAGGAGCCACGCATCGATTTCAGATTTTATACATACGAAACAAGCAATCGAGAATGTAGCGGGGGAGAAGAGAAGAGAAGAAAGACAGCGGTGGCGGCGGAGAAGAGAAGAAAGGCAGCGACGAAGCCTCTTGGCGGCGACTGTTGCTGCTCGGTAGGGTTTCGCCCAAATGGAGATAGGGTGGCGGACGAGCAGAGTGAGTGACGGGAGTTGGCGCAAATGACGGTGCAGTTCCTGCGAGAGAGGACTGGAGCTGGCAGTCGAAGGTCGACGGTCGAAGTTGAAGGTGGCTGGAGCTGGCAGTCGGAGGTCGACGATCAATGGTCGACGGCCGAAACGGGTGGCGTGGGGAGAGGCGACCACCGGAGAAAGAGAATGGAGTTGGAACGTAGAGAGAACTGAGGGGTTAGATCCACATGGAAGAAAGGAAGAGGCGTGGGTTTGTAAACACTGATGGATAATAATTAAAAATTTTGGACTGACCGAATAACTCTTTAATCAGGTAATTTTTCTACTTATCACTTATTAGAAAAGAATGCACTTATTGACCGAAACCACTTACCGAGTAAGTGATATATGCCAATCAGCACTTATTGTTGGTAAAAGAATACCCCCTTAGTAATCCAAAGTTTATCCTAAAGTAATACATTAAAACTTAATATTTGATGCATGTGCAGGGATTTTATTAGTGAAATCGTGAAGATGATGTTGGCATTCGTGAGGCATGGGAGGATCGTATGAAGAGGAGGTAATCATGTATTATGTCTGAAGCTAGGACAAGTGTTGCTCATATGACTTTTAAAGAATTAGGCGTACATGTTGGAGGTGATTATTCTCTTATTAAGCCGTTTGGTCCGAATTGGATCGATCATGGGCATTGGTCGAGATGATAGATAAAGTGTGGAACATAGATGAATGACAATAGAATGCAAGGATAAATAGTAAAAATAGAAATAACTTAGTATATGGTGAATCATCAAGACATACATGCGGCTCCATTAGCATTTATCAACATCATCTTTACATGGTAAGATAGTTTTCAATTTGTATGTCTAATATTTGTGAATTTGAATTTAGTAATATAATTTTACCACGAATCTAGGAATAATTGTATAATCGTTGGTTGGTGGTCTAGAAGTTTCGAGCGTACCAATATGAGAAAAAAAATCGCGTCCTCGTCTGGATCAACCACTAAAGATCCAGAATTTGTTACCATGAGGTCAAGGAAATTGGTGGTACAATCTTTTCTCGTTATACATACATACCATGAGTCACTGAAATATCATTAATATTGTTTTGTTGCTACATATCACAATATATATATTAGGGAAAAATGAGTCGAACCAGACTAAATGGCCGCAGTTTGATACAGATATCTGGGAAGAGTGTTCAGGGAGATACAAAAGGGAAGACTATACGTGTCTAGCTCAATGAAAAATTCAAAGCTTGTGTTAACGGGAACACCAAGTAGCAGTACATCACATGCTTCTCATCGCCGTGGCTTATCATCTGACGAGGTAAGTTTATTGTTGTTTATTGCTCGTATATTCTGTATTGATTTAATTGCATTGAATAGCAATGTACTTTCAGAAAGTACATTAGGGATGGGTTGCTATCGAAACCACATACAATGCATATTTTCATGGTTTTAAAGGTTGAATTTATAAATTACTTACTGTTATGCTTTTTAGAGTCTTAATTGTTCTTTTTGTCATTTAATTTGCAAAAATCCAAAGCATACGGTTGTAAAGAATGCATAATACAATTTGTATATAGCGATAGATCGATTTATGTACACATGTTCGAAACTAATAGGAAATTTCATTTCTCCATACACCCATTAAATTTCCCTTCAAAGTTCAAACTAATAACCCATATATTCATATATTTGACTATTATGTACAAATTAAATAAATGGATATTTCTTTCATACATATGTACCAATTTAGGTTAGGTATATTAAATTCTTCCTTTAGTTATCATATTTTCAAAATGAATTTTTAAAATCTTTTGTTACTAAAATGGGTAGTTTAAATACCAAAATAACTTTTTTCTCTTGCTTACTTACATTATGTCATCACCAAAATATTCACCAATAAAGTTTAATTTATTATTATTGAAACAAAATATACAATTCACTGGTCTATTGACCCACGTATTAAATCGATATGTTTTATTAATAATTATTCTTTTAAATATATACTTTAAATGAGGTGATATAGGACAAACAAAATTAACCTTTCAGGAAATGATCACAAAATAACGATGTATCACGACCTTTAGTACTCAAAACCAATTAATACACACAAAACTTCATAACAAAATGACGATGTAGGTGGCAGCAGCAACGGTACAACCGGTGGTGGTGGCAGTGTAGGGGGTGGAGAGGATGGAGGGTTCAATTTTTGAAAATGATTTGGTCAAATTTAAGTTGCTTGATTATAGGAAATATATGTTGCTTAATTATAGACTTTCCTTATTTAAAAGAGATTTAATTTTAGAATAAAATAACTTTAGTTTTCGTAAATTACCCTTAATGAAAAACGTGATGCATTAAAACCACCGCATATCTATAGATATATATACATACATATCTGTAGATAGATATACAGACATATTTATAGATAGATACACATACATATACATACATACATACACACACACACACACACACACACACACACATATATATATATATATATATATATATATATATATATATATATATATATATATATATATAGATTTAGGATCGAACAACAAACTATATATATATTGAGAAGTGTGAGAAACACTGTGATTCATTTTTTTACGTGTTGATTCACCATAGTTTGAATGTATGAATGATGAATCAAAAATCTCAGATTAAATAAAGCACCGTGATTCGTTTAAGTCTACATACATACATATACATATACATATACATATGTGTGTGTGTGTGTGTGTGTGTGTGTGTATATATATATATATATATATATATATATATATATATATATATATATATAATAATGATAGAATAAATATTAGAGTTAATTACAAAAATGGTCCCTGTGGTTTGTCCTAAAATTTGGATTTGGTCCCTGAACTTTTAATTTTGCAAAAACGGTCCTTAATTTTCATAGTTTGTTTGCAATCTTGGTCCCTCAACCTATTAACTTTTCTAATATGACCAAATTACCCTTATTTTGATGCAAACTATAGGGACCATTTCTACAATTAATTTTTTAACTCTTTTTTATTCTTAATTAAATAAATTATTTTTTAGTGTTACTTAAATTTAATAAACTATAAAAAATAGAAAAGAATTATTTAATTATTTATGTTGGTTCATAAATGATTTATATATTTTTAGTCTTAATTAGTTTTTAATTTACTATAATCAAAGTGTAAACCAATCAAAATTTATTATCGAAAAAATCATTTATGTTTAGAAATTATTTTTTAAAGGTTTCATAAATAAGAAATTTTTTCTCTATAATTATTTATTTTGGTTTATAAATTTATGATAAAAAATATTTATGTTGATCAAACCACAAAGACCATTTATATAATTGACTCTACTTTATTTTTAGTGTTAATTAACTTTAACAAATTATTAAAAAAATTATTTATGAGCCAACAGTTTAATTAAAGTTAAAAATATTAAAGAACTTAAATAAATAAAAATTCAACGTTTAATTTGACCGAGTTAAAAAAATTCCAAATGGTCTTATACAACTCAAATATTTTATTTAACGTATCAATTATTTTATCGTCTTAATTTTTAATTACACCAAAAATGATTTATAATTTTAGGTCCATATAACATTTTTGAGATTCATGATTAACAACTTTAATCATCAAACTTTGGTTTGTTGGACCTTTACATAAAAATCGAGAAATATAAATAGGTTTTTAATCTTTTTTCATCTTTCAATTTGACTTTTCATTTTAATCCGATTAAATCAAAACCTTTGCCATTATCACATTGCTTTGATACAAATGTGAACGGATTATAAAATAGAATCTTTGGCCGATTTTATTTAAGAAGAAAGTAAAATATATTTGACCAACAAACATATTTTTATTATAAATTTATGAAACAACACAAATAATTATAGAGTCAAATATTTTTATAATATTTTATATACGAAACCTCTAGAAAATAGTTTCTAAACATAAATGATTTTTTTGATTATAAATTTTAATTGGTTTACACTTTGATTATAGTAAATTAAAATTAATTAAGACTAAAAATATCTAAATTATTTATGAACCAACATAAATAATTAAATAATTCTTTTCTTTTTTTATAGTTTATTAAATTTAAGTAACACTAAAAATAATTTATTTAATTAAGAATAAAAAAGAGTTAAAAAATTTAATTGTAGAAATGGTCCCTATAGTTTGCATCAAAATAAGGGTAATTTGGCCATATGTTGAGGGACCAAAATTGCAAACAAACTATGAAAATAAGGACCGTTTTTGCAAAACTGAAAGTTTAGGGACCAAATCCAAATTTTAGGATAAACTACGAGGACCATTTTTGTAATTAACTCTAAATATTATTTTAGATGTCAACCTTTTGTAATTCTCCTAGATTAATGAGCTTTCATATCTATTATTATATAGACACTTACGAGTGACGCAAGAAAACAACTGCTAGCCATACTTCCGTAATTAGCTTTCTATCACTTGACAATTAAACAAACATATCAAATTGGACCATGTGCTAATTTTTCTAAACCCAATCACACCAAACTGTGGTGCTATGTTGACCATGATTCTGCCGGTGAACACCATATGGAACCACGGTCACATGGTGCATGGCTTATAAATACCTCATCATAACACACGATTGCAGTAGTACTGAACCAGAAACCATCAATCAAATCACCAACCAGACATTCAACTTTTTTAGATTCCTTAACTTCACCAATTCACTTTCAAAAAAATGGCTGCAGTTGAAGCTAATGGTACTATCCAAGCAAACACCAAAACCACCACGGAACCATTGCGTCCGTTGGCCAACTTCCCTCCTTCTGTATGGGGCGATCGATTCTTATCATTCACTCTCGACAATTCAGTAAGATTTTGTGTTAAATCGCAACAGTCATACTCGTAGAAAACATGTTTTTGGTTTAGTAAGGGAAATATGTATTGTTTTGTAGGAATTGGAAGGATTTGCTAAAGCTATGGAGGAGCCTAAAGAAGAAGTGAGAAGATTGATCAATGATCCAACAATGGATTCGAATAAGAAACTAAGTTTAGTTTATTCTGTACATCGTCTTGGTTTGACATATCTTTTCTTGCAAGAGATTGAAGCACAACTTGACAAGCTTTTCGAAGAGTTTAACATGAAAGATTATGAGGAACTTGATCTATACACCATTTCGATTAACTTTCAAGTTTTCCGACACCTTGGTTATAAACTACCATGTGGTAAGCCTCTTTCTCATGCAAAGTTGCAAACATTATTGAACACTTCTAATAAAATTATTTACTCAGTTTTAACCTCATGTCAGAAATATTTAATGATGTATATATGATTATACACGCAGATGTATTTAACAAGTTCAAGGATAGTAGAACGGGTACTTTCAAAGAATACATTACCACTGATGTGCGGGGTATGTTAGGCTTACATGAATCAGCGCAACTTAGATTAAGAGGAGAAACGATTTTAGATGAAGCAGCTGCATTCACTGAAACTCAACTAAAGAGTGTGGTAAACACTCTAGAAGGCAATCTCGGGCAGCAAGTGATGCAATCATTAAGGAGACCTTTCCATCAGGGGATGCCAATGGTGGAGGCAAGGTTTTATTTATCGAATTACGAACAAGAATGTTCGCAGTACCATTCGCTGCTAAAGCTTGCAAATGCACACTTCAACTATTTACAGTTACAACAAAAGGAAGAACTTCGCATAGTGTCAAAGTAAGTCATTTCTCAAGAAAAGTTTCTTGTTTGACATGCATTTCTTTTACAATAATCGAAAAATAATTAAATATTCCATAAAGTTATAAAAAGGGAAAATCTTCTTTGAAGAAAAGTTAATGATAGAGAATATGAAAAACATGATACTTACAACTTATTGTGATCGAAATAATTAATACTTCCTTCAATTTATAGGCATTTAAAAGTTTATGATTGTGGAAAGGTATATATGGATCTTGTAAAAGAGAAACAATTTAACTTTATTATGCGCATTGCTTTCAGGTGGTGGAAGGATATGAGGTTTCAAGAAACTACTCCATATATAAGAGATAGAGTTCCAGAAATCTATTTATGGATATTGGGATTGTACTTTGAGCCTCGTTACTCTTTGGCACGAATCATCGCCACCAAAATTACATTGTTTCTTGTGGTGCTAGATGACACATATGATGCGTATGCTACGATTGAAGAGATTCGACTTTTAACTGATGCCATAAATAGGTATGTTGTTGATACTCCAAATATAATTTGTATTTAGAAGGATGATAGATGCTCAAAACATATACCACAAAACACATAACAATAACTGATTAATGTTATTGGTTTAAACAATTAAACTATATAATGTGTATTGACCTTTTCATATTTACATTCAGGTGGGACATAAGTGCTGTGGAACAAATACCGGAATATATTAGACCATTTTACAGAATTCTCCTAACTGAGTATGCTGAACTTGAGAAACAGTTAGCTAAAGAAGGAAGGGCAAAAAGTGTTATCGCTTCAAAAGAAGCGGTATGATTTCAATATTTGTGTTTTAATTTGTTGAATGCAAAATTCAGATTTATCTTTTTTCTAACTACTAATTTTCTGTTTTCGCTTTTTTGTCATAAAATACAGTTCCAAGATATAGCTAGAGGCTACCTTGAAGAGGCTGAGTGGACAAACAGTGGATATGTGGCATCATTTCCTGAGTATATGAAGAATGGACTAATCACTTCTGCCTATAATGTTATTTCAAAATCAGCTTTAGTGGGTATGGGCGAGATTGTTAGCGAAGATGCATTGGCTTGGTATGAAAGTCACCCAAAGACCCTACAAGCTTCCGAGTTAATTTCAAGACTTCAAGACGATGTCATGACTTACCAGGTAAAATAATTTCCAAATTCATGCTTCTGATGAAATACTCCTCATGAACATATTTAACTTATAGGATGACTGATATGTATGATACATATCGTTTCATAATATAATGAAGTCTGATTCCATGAATTTAGCATCTTTGCCTTTTTATTGTTCTTACCAAAACTGCATATTAAAACAACAATAGGCATTTAATTTGGTCCTTATAAACCGAGCTACATATAGAGTTCAACATCAAATTTTTCTACAAGATAGCATAATAAATTTCTGATATATGTAGTGTTTAAATTATGGATTCTAACACACATTGTTTCTATATGAAGTTTGAGCGTGAAAGAGGACAGTCAGCCACAGGTGTTGACGCATATATCAAGACCTTTGGGGTTTCAGAGAAGGAGGCTATTGACGAGCTCAAGAAAATGATTGAAAATGCATGGAAGGATATAAACGAGGGTTGTCTGAAGCCTAGAGAAGTCTCAACGGATTTACTTGCACCAATTCTAAATCTTGCACGAATGATAGATGTGGTATACAGGTATGACGATGGGTTCACGTTTCCAGGAAAGACGCTTAAAGAATATATTAATCTCTTATTCGTTGGTCCTTCACCCATGTAATAAAAAAACCTCTGTTTTAAATGTTTATTATCCTTATGGTTGATAAAAGTTATCATGTAAGCATATACGAATATTTTTCGTATGTCATTTTAATTTGTTCACATCAATTGATTTTTGTGAAATTAATTCAAGTGTTATTAATTAAGCATTTGGCATGGTGAAGATCTAGTGATAAATAAGTGGCTATGTATAATGAGTATGATGAAAACCCATGTCTTTGATTTGTTTTTGGATAACCTGGGAAATTCAAATTAAAACTAACTTTGTTACCAAAGCAGAAATTCAACTCCCCGTGATAAGGGTCAGTTGGCATTGACACACCTCAATAACTTGATTCTATTGTATATCTTATGACTAGAAACTCAATGAAATCAGAGATTATTTTCCCCAAATGATTTTTTTTTTCATTCCATTTCATTCTCATTAAATAGTTACAATATGAATACAAAAGGGCCATGGGCCGATACAAAGAGAAATGGGTTAATACAAACAAATACAATCCAACCGGGCCAAATATTTACTAACTAATACACCCCCGCAGTTGAAATGGGTTAGTGATTGAACGTTTAAACTGGAAAAAATTCCGAGGGAAGTGCTTTTGTGAGGATATTCAACTACCCTCTTTGATCTTTTGAGTGTAGAAACTCAAAGTACAAATATCGCAGATCTTGAAGAAAAATATTAGCAAATCAGTCTCAGAAAACTTCCATAGCTTCATGTCTTCATGCTCAGTGGAACAATTTGTATACATTATACTGACAAACTAACCAGTCTCAATGGCCTTCGAACTTGTACTTCTCTTCCATGTATGAACCTTTGATCTAATACCTGTGAGCATGCGTCTCTAAGGCACCTGCAAATGTTCAAGAATTCCCTCTGAGGAGAACAATAGATTCTCTTGAATATCCCTCAATGAACGAATGAATAGTTTGATGAATTTTTCTTCAAGATATGGTTTCCTAATTCTCAATTTTACCAATTGAGGCTGTACAATAGGAATTAGCTAAATATTTGGCTGGCGTTTTCTTTTCGAAGACCAAGTAGACGTTTGTATATAATACCTTTGAACTTCTTTCATTACATTTAAGACAGGAGAAGGATCACTCAGATATGTATCTGGAATGAAAGAACGAATCGGTGAACATTGACATTCGAGAGGATTGTCATGCATGCACTGATGATTGAATTCTTTGATGATGAGGCGATGACCTAAAAATCAAACTTTGAGGAGGAGGTTCTATCAGTATAGGTTCATTAGAAGGTTGATCCTTAGGTGAATCAAATAAGACTTTATAGTCATCATTGGTCATTCATTCTTCACCAACATATTCTTTTAATAATGTTCACTTGACATCTAGTCTGTTTCCACTAACACTTCTTCAACAGTTTCAACCACAATGAATAATTCAATCTCGTTCTGATCAATGAACCTAAGACGAACTTGTTCAACACTATCAAACCTTGGTTGAGTTTTTGTTAGATTTCCCAAACTACTATATGCAAATCCTAAGTGCCAGATGTAGTAGTTGGGTTCTAAGCATCAGTTTCAGGAATATTTTCATTTACTCGAGTAGCAGATTTGATAGAATTTGTCTTTTTAGTTCTAGGTCACTCCTCCCTCTTATGGTAATCAGGATCATCTTGATTATCATGCTTATATCGGAGGAGAGAGCTTGCGATTTGCACGATTCTTCTAAAATTTTCACTTTTTCAATCTTACCATCCAAACCTACAAATTTATCATCCAGACCTTGAAACAGTTGAAGTATTAACTCAGAATAGATTAGATTTGAACAGATGAAATATCACACATATCTTTCATTTCTGTTTGCACAACCCTTATGTTAGAATAAGTCTCTTAACATTTGCTTTGGTAGCAAACCCATCAGATTTGAAATAGGCATATTGATGGAGGCTAAAGCTTTCCCTTATGAAATACAAAGTAACATATTAACTTTTTCTATAACTGATTCTTTTGTTGTTGAACAGATTTTAGGGGTTGTACATATTTTAGAGGGGCATCCATGGTTTCCCTAAAGGAAAGCTCTATTGTAACCCGGATGATTAAAGCTTGCGTTTGACCAAAAAAACGTGAGATTTCTTAGGGTTCGTCTGAAAGCGAGCACAAAGACATATATGGAACATTATATCAGGCTTACTTGTCGTTAGATACAAAAGTGCCCAATCATACCATTGTAAGTATTGACACCAACAGTTAAACCTCAGGGATCAACGTTAAGCTTACAGGATGGAGACATCAGTGTTTTCATATGTATGCAAGTGGCTAACTTATTATTTTAAAATAGCATGAGTATATTTGAACTGCTCGATTAAAATCCATCAATAAGTTATTTGACTTGCAATTCTAAAATCCTCGCTACCTGGGCAATGGTCTCATGATAGCCAATTCCTTCTTGTTCATAATATTCGTTTGCAAGAACTATACCTTGATTCTTAATAATATCTCGTTCTCTTCTCGTTTGTTCTTAAAAATTCATTTAGTGCTATAATAGCTCGCCCCTTAGGCTTGGAAACCAATCGCCAAACTTTTAGCCTTTCAAACTGGTTGAGCTTCTTGCATTGCTATGATCAAGTCTGGGTCTTGTAGAGCATCATCCAATCGCGAGGGTCGATCTTACTTAAGAATGAGGCAAATAAGCACACATTTGTTGAATCCATCCTCATTTATGCCCCATCAAAAGGATGTTCGATTATTTGATTTGTTGGATGAGATACTGTCCACTTAGTTTCATGTGACAGTGATGATTGGCTAGATGGTTCAATGGTTAGATTTGGTATACAAGCATTTTGCTGATCTATGGATTAAAGAGATAGGTTCCACTAAACTTGAAGTGTTAAATCAGCTGAAGATGGAGCATTTGATGTAGGAATTGGCAGAGTCACAAGGTTTGGGGGTTGTTGGGAGAGAAGACTTGGTGAAGAGGTTTGAAGCTTGTGAAGGGGATTCAGGTAAAGTTGATGCTAAATCAGGATAGGGTGTAGTGTCTGTCAGTAAGTCTACTTGGGGATGAATCATCGGACCTGCAACAACAATAGAAGAATTGCTCGTTAATCCAGATAGGATAACATGATTTCTCTTTGATGGCTCAGATTCTAAATTGTCGAGTTCAAAAGTCATTTCAGCCAACTCATCGAATGTTACATTGACATTCTCATTGAATGTTTTGGTCTTTTTTTAAGACCTGTTATGTTTTCTGTTCATTTGAGTAACCGATAAAGATTGCTTCATCATTCCTGACACTAAACTTCAATGGATTGTTACTGTCATTCAACACAAAGCACTTGCAACTAAATACATAAAAGTAATTTATTTAGGGAAAATAATGTAAATAAGCAACATACTTTTAGTATTTTTCGATTAACTCATTGCACCAACTTAAAAACGTTCAAATATCTTATAAAACAACACAATTCATAAAAAATTTCAAGTTGAAGGACTTTTATGTAAACATTTTTGGTACAGGAACTTAATCGAAAAATATCAAAAGTGCATTGGTTTCTTGTATAATTTTCCCTTTTATGTAAGACACTCGATTATTGATAAGTTCATAATGAGTTTTTGTTAAACCTCTTGTGAATGATGAACCTTTTTTGGTTATAATAGACAGTTGCAACGACTTCAACCCATAGGATCAAAGGTAGTTTGGAGTGAGTCAACATCCATCGATCAACCGGTTTGCACTAAAGTCTGATTTTGTCTTTCAACAACCTCATTCTGTTGTGGAGTTCTCGCAGGAAAATAATGATTTTAGATGTCCTTGGACTTTAAGCATGAATCCAACACCGTTTTTTAACTCAATTTCATTATCAGTGCTAATAGGCTAGATTGACAACAATAGAAGATTTTTGACAAGGTGAGTTAGATCCATAATGTGCTTAAGTGCCACATCTTTCGATCTCAGAAACTTAACTCAGGTATATCGAGAATAGACATCAATGACCAACAATACATTGCGTTTGCCGTTGGCTACACATTAGCCCACAAAAATCCATATGTGGAAGCTCTAACGCTCTCTTTTTTAGTCCGTTCAAGCTTGGTTTTGTGGGGGTGATGTTTTCATCACTCCTTTTTCACATGCTCTATAAAGGTGTTCATTGGACTATTAGATTTTAGGTAGACCGATCACCAATCAATTTGAAACGAGCTAGTTAATATTCTCAAATTTTTTGTGAGACAAACATCTATGTCACCACCAAGATATTCTGTTCAATTTGAATTTTTAGTAAACATATGTTGTCGTCAACCTTCACTTTTGAGATTCCAATTGTATAAAGACTAGAGCCTCGGGACCCTAACAATATCTATTTCCCTTCTTTAGTTCGCAGGCTGCATATTCCTGCCTTGAAGTTCATGTCTAGACCGTTATCATTAAACTGGCTTATGTTCCTTCAACATTATCCAATTTTCTAATTTTTTTAATGTCTAGAATTAATTCTCATAACCAAAGA
Organism: Centrapalus pauciflorus; assembly: GCA_020465985.1. Taxonomy (NCBI): domain Eukaryota; kingdom Viridiplantae; phylum Streptophyta; class Magnoliopsida; order Asterales; family Asteraceae; genus Centrapalus; species Centrapalus pauciflorus. Next base: position 241,403 of record JAANYP010008432.1, read on the forward strand.
TTGCAATGTGATTGTCATTTCCAAAGTGGACAATTTCGTAGTTAGTATAGTTTGATAGTAGCTCCCTTCTGAGTCATGTGCCTTGAGCATCCATCGTCAAAATACCATGTTTTTCCCCTTGAAATTTAAATTATGTAAAAACATAAGATAAAGATGAAATTAATTTGCCAATTTAAGTTCAGCTTGTAAGCTGAAATATTCAGAAACCATGTGATCTACAACAACTTGTATTCTAAAAAGATATTCATAAGACTTGATAAATAATTTCGGGTCCTAGACCGTGTGCACATGAGTCATTCTTTAAAACAATTAAACCAATACCCTTTTCTTACACGTCTAATGCAATTCTAGTTTGTTTGCAGCTTTATATCCTGTTGAGAATGTCATGGTTCAAACTTAGGAACCCATTTAGAATGCAATTCTAGTTTGTGATAGAAAAATCAGAGAAAGGTTTGAAGGTGAAGAAAAACAGAGAGAAAGAATTTAATTTTCTGTATATTTTGTTTGTAGATTTAGTACATCGCCCATCTATATATACAAAGCAATTACAGACCCTAAAAAGGAAACTAAAAACAACAACTAAGAATTTTCAATCAATTAGACAGCTAGAAGATTGCAAACTAATTGTAATTGACAGCTAAGCAAATTTATGTATGCTCTAGAGTTTGCAACTTTAGGTATCCATTTATAAATAAAAATCTTTTAGAATTCTTTTTTCTTTTTCTTGAAATGACAACATTTACGTTTAATATTAATATATGGTTCAAGATCATTTATAGTAGGAATGGAACCATCCCATTCTCAACCAGACATAAATCAAAGAATTGTCTTAGAGAATATCTCATAATGTTCATTTCTTTTATTCTTTAGCTTTCTTCTAAAAAAGAAAGGAAATAAATTCATTTCTTTCTTTCTTTAGCTTTCCTCTGAAATAAAAGGAAATAAATCTCGAATAATGTCAATAATCTTCCATTTACTTTCGTTTCTATAAAAAGGTCGATCTAGAGAACAAACAATTTTGTTGATTTCTCAAACTTTTCATTCATTTCCTTTCTTTGATCTTCTTTAATGAGGTTCAAGAGAACACGTACATTACACATTATACATCTTTAGTACTTAAATACATGCATCAATCCTATTTTATGTACATACATTCATGTGTGTCTATATATATATATATATATATATATATATATATATATATATATATATATATATATATATATATAGGGTTGAGATCCATGTAATACCATATTAGACTGGGGAACCGAAGTACTAGATTAAATGAACATGCTCATTACGATAAAATGTTAAATTTCATGCAAAAGTGTAGTATTCATATGTTCAAAATTGCATTATGAAGAACTAATTCACATCATTTTTATATTCATCATGTTAAAAATGTTTAAACGTTTAATTTCATGGAAAAGTGCAATATGCACATGTTCATACATATTGCACCTTTGAAGATGTGCATATTGCTATTTTGTATTAAACAGAATATTTTATCATAATAAACATGTAATATGAATTAGTCAATAATAATGTACATTTGAACATGTGTATAATGCAATTTTGCATGAAAATTAAACATTTTATCATATTGAACATGTTCATTTAATACTGTACTTCGTTACCAATGTGCATAAGGAAACCAATATGCACCATAAACATTCCGAAATGCATCAGGTTGGATAACCAATGACATTATAAGAATATTCATTTTACAATAATTTAACACATTTAAAAAATCACATGATCATACTAGAAAGTCTTGATTTGACTTTATGATTCAATTTTTTTCGGAGCCAGAGCATTAAATGAGTTCTGTGGAGAAAGGAAGGTTTCCTGATTTGACTTTATTGTTGTTTACCATATTGGCACTATCGGACCAACGCATTAACCATTTGATGCATATGCACAATGAACGTAAATTAAATTATTGACACATCGTTTTTTCCACAAGTGCATCAAATCAATGGTTGTGATTGGTTTCCTTATGGTTTCATGATGCATATGGTTTTCCATTGAACTCACCCTCATATATATATATATATATATATATATATATATATATATATATATATATATATATATATATATATATATATATATATATATATATATATATATATATATATATGAACACTTTGTGAACACTTTGTTCGTTGTGAACATTGTGAACAACCAAAAAAATAGCTTTGAATATTACGAATCTTGTTGAAAATACTATCAAACCCTTCTATTAACCCATAAATCTTATTGGATCCTATGTTTTTATTGAATCCTATGAATTTGTCGAATCCTAAGAATCTTGTTGAACCTTTTGAATGTTCTGAATCTTGTTGTAGACACTTCTATGAACCTTTTGAATCATATGAATCATGTTACAAACACTTTGTGATATACATGAATGATTATATGTATTTTTTTATTTGTTCACAACGTTCAAAAAGAATAACTTGTTCACAATGGATCTTATCCCTATATAGATATATATACATTTATATACATATACATACATACATATATATATATATATATATATATATATATATATATATATATATATATATATATATATATATATAGGGTCGGGATCAATGGGGTACCATGTTAGACTGGGGAACCGGAGTCCATCCATGTTTGGTTATAAATTTAAAAGGGTAATATAGTCAATTAGATTTACCTTAAATAATAAATGACAACTAATAAATTAATAGATTCCTTAATTATAAAGATTTACTTCCATAACATATATAATAAATTTTAAAATGGGTTTTAATGAACATGTCCAATTGGATTCGACAATGAGTTTTAGTGAACATGTTCAATCGGATTCGACAATGGGTTTTAGTGAACATGTTCAATTGGACATGTGCAATCAAGGTTTATTCGACAATAAGTTTAGTGAACATGTTCAATTGGACATGTGCAATCAGGATTTATTGAACATGTGCAATCGGGGTTTATTGTGTTTTTAGTCGTTGTTAATCGTTTTGGTGATAAATCAATATTAACGGTATTGAACATGTTCAATCTTGGTTTATGGAGTGTCATCATTGCACACGTTCAGTATGGGTGTAAGATATTATATTAACTGAAATGGAGATTTTCATGGGATACACAGAATCTTTGATTATAATTTAAACTTTTTAATACCATTTTACCCCCAACATTAATTAATGTGGGAAAGAATTTTAAGCAAAATTTATATTATATTTTAATGATTTTAATGATAAATGATTGGCTATAAATAATTCCCCGGTACCCCAGTCTAACATGGTATCCCATTGATCTTGAATATATATATATATATATATATATATATATATATATATATATATATATATGTATGTATGTATGTATGTATGTATGTATGTATGTATGTATGTATGTATGTATGTATGTATGTATGTATGTGTGTGTGTGTGTGTATGTGTGTGTGTATGTATATGCACTTTGTAGATATCCGTACATAAATAGTGTCACATGCATGTAGTTACACGATAACTGAAAATTATTCATATAACCACATATGATGTAGTTTTTATTCATTACCAGAAATATTGTTAACAATAAAGATATGAAACAACAACTTGTTTACCATTACATTTATATTGAACCAACAAATAAAAGTGTAATATACTCTTTAAGTGTCTTTCCAGGAAACGTGAACCCGTCGTCATATCTATATACCACATCAATCATTCGTGCAAGATTAAGAATTGGAGCAAGCAGATCCATCGAGACCTCTCTTGGCTTCAAACAACCCTCATTTATATCTTTCCATGCATTTTCAATCATTTTCTTGAGCGCGTCAATAGCTTCCTTTTCGGACACACCATATGTCTTGATATATGCGTCAACGCCGGTGGCTGATTGCCCCCTTTCACGCTCAAACTTCGAACAGAAATTAATATATGTCGTTAAAATAAGTAATTAACCATTATTTAAAGTACATTTCATCTTTCGTATCATTTACCCTATTTAGAATATCAATATCAGGAGAAACTTAGTTACCTGGTACGTCATGACATCATCTTGGAGTCTTGAAATCAACTCAGAAGCTTGCAAAATCTTTGGATGACTTTCATACCATGCCAATGCATCTTTACTAACAATCTCACCCATACCAACTAAAGCCGATTTTGAAATCACATTGTAGGCAGAAGTGATTAGCCCGTTCTTCATATATTCTGGAAATGATGCCACATACCCACTGTTTGTCCACTCAGCCTCTTCAAGGTAACCTCTTGCTATGTCTTGAAACTGGAAATGATCGATAAATCAATAAAAATAAAAATAGAAAATCTAACGCTCTAGAAAATATTAAGTTTAAATTTACATCGACACACAAGAATGAAAGCATACCGCTTCTTTTGAAGCAATGACACTATTTGCTCTTCCTTCTTTAGCTAGTTCCTTCTCAAGTTCAGCATATTCGTCTAATAGAATTTTGTAGAATGGTCGAATGTATTCTGGTATTTGCTCTAAAGCACTAATGTCCCACCTGAAAGAAAACTTTATGTTAACATCAAAAGATCATTGGCCGTTTGGCCCTTAATTAATCATATTTTTAATGTGTTCAAGTGATGTATTATATGGTATATAAATGGAAACAAATGGAAGCCTGTAATTTTGATACCTATTTATGGCATCCGATAGAAGTCGAATCTCTTCAATGGTTGCATAAGCATCGTAAGTGTCATCAAGCACAACTAGAAACAACGTAATTTTGGTGGCAATGATTCGTGCCAAAGAGTAACGAGGCTCGAAGTACAATCCCAATATCCATAAGTAAATTTCTGGGACTCTATCCCTTATATAAGGAGTAGTTTCTTGAAACCTCATATCCTTCCACCACCTGAAAGTAAATTATTAAAAAGTTAGAATGTTTCTCTTTCCCAAATTCTACACTTCATTTTAATTTGAATAACCCATTACACTATACCCATTTTTAAAATTGTTCATTACAAATGTCTTTGTGAAATTGTTTATGTTTTTATGATATAGCTCAGTGTTTAATTCTGTTCTTGTACACTTCATGGCTTGTTTGCTTCCAATATTTTGTTTCATTATTTTAAGGTTTCACTATATTGACTTGAACACGAAATCTAAAAACAAATATAATAGAGGAAAATATATATATATAATAACAATTTCAAAATGATGAAAAATAAAAATTTGATCGGCCAAATAATTAAAAGGATTGTAAAGATGGTTTAGAATCAACCATTTTATAGTTGATGGTCAAAATTTATATAATAAATCATTTTTTTAAAAATTACTTACTTTGAGACAATACGAAGCTCTTCCTTTTGTTGTAGTTGCAAATAGTTAAAGTGCAGCTTTGCGAGCTTTAGAAGTGAGTCATATGTAGAACATTCCTCTTTGTAGTTTGAGAAATAAAACCTTGCCTCAACCATCGGCATTCCTTGGTGGAACGGTCTCCTCAACGATTGTTTCACTTGCGCTGCAAGATTGCCTTCGAGAGTGTTTACTACACTCTTGAGTTGAGTTTCTGTAAATGCAGACGCTTCATCCAAAATAGATTCTCCTCTTATTCTCAATTGTGCAGACTCGTGCAATCCTAACATACCCCTCACATCGCTTTTAATGTATTCCTTGAATGTGCCCAAGCTTCCATCCTTGAATTTGTTGAACACATCTATGCAAATAACACGATATATATTCAAGTCCGTCATGTTAATTAATTAATTTACTTCAACTAAAGGTAGAGAGAATTTTGTGCCAAAAGAATCGTGTTACATATACTTTCATTAGTACTAGAGGGGTTTATATATGTTGGATTTTCTAGGTATGCACTACCTTAAGAAAAAAAAATTAATGGAGTGGATTGTAAAAATGATTTTTTATTTTTATTTTTACCATGATAAGTATGACGGTATAAGATAATGTCACATTTTCTAGGTCCACTCATACCCATGTCACGTTATAACTATCTGATTCATAGTTACGTCATCAGTTTTTTTTTAATAAAACCATCTTTTTACTGTTTTGCGATTCCTCGGTAATTAGTTCATACCCATAAATAAATTACTGAGTATTGGTCTTATATATACTCTAAAACACTTTTTGAATTTTGCATGAGTTAGAACTGAGAAGGCTTACCACAAGTCAGTTTATAACCAAGATGTCTGAAAACTTGAAAGTTGATTGAAATTGTGTAAAGATCAAGGTCCTCATAATCTTTCAAGGTAAAATCTTTGAAAAGTTTGTCAAGTTGTGCTTCAATCTCTTTCAAAAACAGATACGTCAAACCAAGACGGTGCACTGAATAAATCAAACTTAGTTTCTTGTTTGAATCCATTGTTGGATCCACAATCAATCTTCTCACTTCTTCTTTTGGCTCCTCCATAGCTTTAGCATACCGTTCCAGTTCCTACAAACCAAAAAAACATTTCACCTTCAAAAAACACAATACTCGAAACAATCTTTTTCTGTGTATGCGTGTTTGCTAGCAAATCATGAATCCATATTAATCAATCAATCAATGCAAAGTCTTACCGAATTGTCAAGAGAGAATGATAAGAAACGATCACCCCATACAGATGGAGGGAAGTTAGCCAACGGACGCACTGGCTCTACTGTCTTTTTGTCGTTCGTTTGGAGGGTAGTACCGTTGGCTTCATGAACTGCTGCCATCTTCTTGATGATCAAACCCGAATTTCGACTACTGGTTTGTTAATAGTGTGCTGAAAACCGCAGTAACGTTATGGGTTTTTATAGGTGCTTGCAATATGGTCGCAAATGGGCACTTGTAGTGAGTATTAAATTGGTGAGGTCAATATAGCACCACAATTAAGGTGGAATCAGAAGGAGGAAAAACATTCATATTATATTATGATCCATATGTAATTTTTTATTCCAAAGTGTATCCTAACTTTTAAAGACATATGCTTTTGGCCGGCGTCTATCTATCGTTGCTAAATTAATTAATAATTATTTTATTTTAATTAATTGTGTTGTTTTTATGATGCATCATGTCATCCATTGTTGAATTGATTTCTTTGTACTTGTACTTTTTTATTTTGAGTAATTGTTTAAATGACAAATGATCGACAATCGATCTCCACTTACTTATTTTTATATTCTTTTCTATTAATTGATCTTTTTTTTATTATAAAAGTTTTAGTTTTAAAAAAATTGTTTAACTAATGAAAATTAAAAATGTACAAAGTACATAAGCCTACAAAACGGATTGTTTTTCGACTTTCAAGTACCACTACACAAAAATGTCAACTGTACACATTATTTTTACACGCTTCTAGCAAGTGCGTAAAAAGTTTTATTATTATTCGCACTTATAAAGATGTAAAAATTAGTTACAATCATAAGTGTGGACAATTTTTAGACAACAATGGAGTTTTTATACTCAAATTTGTATTTAAAAAGTCAGTACTTATAAATGGGGACAAACTAATAATTTGTCCACGCTTAAAAGTATGAAAATCAATTTGTCACACCTAATTTGTCCGCATAAGTGGAAGCGTGGGAAAACTGAGTGTGACAAATTGATCTCTGTGCTTTTATATGTTAAATTATTAAAATTTGTCTACACTTATACATGTGACCTTTTCCTTCCTATAAATTTAAATGTGATAATTAAGATGATTTATTATATATTTTCACGCATATTAGTCTAACAATCTTAAACATGTTTACAAATGTAGAAAATTTACTAAATTTTTACGCACTTTTAAAAAGCGTGTAAAAAAAGGTGTGAACAAAAAACATATTTGTTGTAGTGAGTTATGGATTTGTGTTAACAAGTCTTCGTATCAAAAGCGTGTGGATCCTTCTTTTGACCGGTTTATTTTTTGCATCTCCGGTTTGTGGGTTTCGTATAATGTACTATTTCATCTGTTTTATTTCACTTGATTAATGTTATAAAACTACACAACTCTGATTTATGTACAAAGTACGAAAAGTTGATAAATGTATTAAGAAGGATATAATATATACTTGTGTACATTTATGAACTTTTTTTTTGTTAAACTTATTATCTATATAAATTTCTCAAAAATAAACTAATCTTAAAAGATTAATTTTTATTAAATTTCGGAAACAAAATTAACGAATAGTATATGTTTTAAAATAATTATTCAATAAGTTATTTGTTTATATATATATGTGTGTGTGGATTTATATTGAAAACGGCAAAAAAAAAAATTTTTATAATTTTATCGGTTTGATCCATCAATATTTTTTTTTTGTACCATTTTAGTCCTCAAAATTTTTACCAAACTCATGAAAGTCTTAACCAGTAATATATTACATCGATTAACCACCAAACTCGGATGATCTAAACCAACTCTAATGGACCTTTGATCACCTGATCAAACTTGCAAGACAGACTAGTAGAGTAGAAAAGTTAGATCAACATCGAAGAAACGGATCAGAAAAATCAGTCACACGTTTATAACTAAAGAATCTAATAATAAAAACTAGTTTCTAGTTCATAATCGTCATATAGAAGTTTATACACAAAGAAAGAACTCGGATCATATACATCAAGAAATCAGATCATATTAGAAATTGGATCAACTCACAAGCTATTACAAAAAGACTCTTAATAGAATTAGTACATAATCTAATACACAGATGAATAACTGAATTTCTATAGTTATATCTAATATACAAAAAAGTAATTTCATAAATACTATAATAATAAAAATTAACGTTAAGGATCAAAACTGATAAAATTGTGTTGGTTTTTCTCAATATTAATCCTACATAAATTTCTAACATCTTCTCACCTCAAGGTGGATCCCAACCAAATAAAATATCAAACCTTTTGATCCTAGCTATATAAAATAAAGTATGGGTTTTGGTTTTGATACAAATTATTTGTTTTATGATGCACTCTCTCTAGTTTTCATATTCGCGTTTAGGTTTTTGTGTTAATTCATTTTTGATCCGGTCATTTATCATCGATCGTATCAATTTTGTGTTTGTGTTACCATTCTATCAATCGTTAAATAAAATTTATATGATGTCTACTTTGCCCTTAATTATGTGGATTAAAAAAGTCGGCTTTTTAAAAGTTTTTTTTAATATTAATTAAGGATAAAAATGTCCGTTTGTTGATTAAATTTTCTAATAATGATGTTTTAATTTCCTAGAACTGTGTGTTTTTTTTTTGTTCTGGACATTTATTTTGGGACGAAAAGAGTAACAAGACTTTGATAAATAATTAGTGATATATTCAAAAATATTTTTGTTAATAATGACTAAATAAAATTACTATTTAAGTAAATTAAATCATATAGAAATATTAAAAAATATCTTAGGATTGATCAACGTATTGTTATCAATTAATGTTAAACTAAATACATAGGATATATGAAAAAAATCAACCTATTGTGACAAAATTCTTTTAAAATAAGGTGTTATATATACATATGGCTATGTAAATTCAATGTATGTACATAAAAATAAGTCTTTTGTTCTTTTTCCGGTATTGAAAAGAAACGAAGCTTGCTAACAATATTTCCGACCTGAACACCAAGAACATGTACAAACACATCCTTAGCTACCTAGTCATGCATTATTCCAACCCTGTGATCATGTGTCATAAAGATTTAATTTTGAGTCGTGTGATCTTGAATTTATTCGATGTGATTGCTCACGATATTTTGTCACTTGTTGAAAAATGATAGAAATATGGATTACTCAATTTCAAAGCTGTATTGACCAATAGAGTGTTTGGGGTTGAGTTTTGAAAATAATTATTTACTTATTTGAGGTTTTAAAGCTTAAAATTTTTAAAATGAATGTTTGGTTGATTGAGTGCTAAGTATTTATTTACTATTTTCATCATATTAAATTATGGTTTTAATAGAAACATCTACCTACATGTTTTGTCGAATACAAATATATTTTTTCTCTCTCTTCTATCAATATTTTTATAATTGTCATCAACTATCATCTAGTTATAATATATAAAGTGTCTATTTTTGTTTGCCACTTTATCAATTAATCGAGCAAACGCAGACATCAAAAAACTTACTTATGTGTTATTGAGTTTTCAAAATTAATAAGTAAACCCAAACATTATTTAAAAAAAGGTTTTCTAACCGTTACTTATTTGATTATTATTTTAGATAACTTAAAAACTATTTTTTAAAAAGCAATCTCGAACCCTCCTAAGTCCTAAGCTTATGATCTATTGCCGATCGACTCTATGTGCCTTTATGTCGAAATTCATTTCCACTTTGATGTTGTGGGTCAAGTGACAAATTGGACCACCTCAAGGACAAAAATGATGTTGCCTCAAGGTAATCAAAATCTAATCATAATATAACTATGAAAAAGATTCAAATTATTTTGTTTTCATGGATATTTAACGGATGGAAGTCTTGTTATTAGTTTGTAGGATTCAGTCATTAAAATCACATATGAGTTGATCGAGTCTTAATTTTTTCAAAGGAGATCGATTTTGATTTCTACTACTGTAAGTTTCAATTCGTTAGGACCATTTATTTGTATTATAAATGATTCGGTCACTAAAGCATATATATATATATATATATATATATATATATATATATATATATATATATATATATATATATATATATATATATAACTACAATATATTTTATAGAAAAAACTAACAAGTTGCTAGAAAAAGAAAGATACAAAAGATCCACACCTCAAGATTGTATAGAAAAACAAAAAGCATATATATTTGTGTGTAGTCCATAAGCTTCTTGGTATTTTTCTATCTTCTTTGTTGGTGTTACGGCAATTATATCACAGTGATCAATGCTATTAAATTACATGCATAAACTTATTGGATTCATGTAACAACATATTGTGTTCTACTCGGTTCTTGGCAATGGCTCTGCAACAAGGGAATTTCAGAGTGTAAACAAAAGGAGTTCAACAAGAGGATCCTCTATCTGCATTCATGTTTCTCATTTCGGCGAAATGGATAAACGTTGTCATGAAGGACGCGACCAAGTAGTGGTATTTTTAAAGGAATTACAGTGAGAAATAACAAGTTTTTAAAGATTAATAGGAATGAAGTATAAAGATTAATAGGAACCTGACGAGGATTCTAATATGTTTCAAGATAAATCTTGCTAAAAGCAGCAGCAGGTTATTCCATATTCTCCCTTATATCAATTGGCAAATAAATTGCTACTATTTGTTAGATTTTACTAATTTCTCATGATAAAATGTCTTTCATATCTCATGACATCTCATCAAACATAATTATTCTTATTACTCATGATATTAAATTAGTTTCACAAGCTATTTTGTATTCAACTTTCAATATCTCACTTCTTTGTCTACCGTTGATTATAACGATATTTAGTTTTTTGCAATTTTATCAACTTTGTTTGGTATATCATATTTTTACTTTAAAATTTTAGATTATAATAAAGTAAAACTCTAATATTATTAGAAAGTTATTTATTACACTTGATTATAAAAAAATTTGATATTATTATTTCTCAACTTGATTTTTCAATTAGTTAGTTTGGTAAAGAAAATGTTGCCGAATTGGTCATCAAAGTATTTTCGGTAATATAATTTGATAATTCTCCCTTATATCAATTGGCAAACGTTCATTAGATTTTGCCATGAGATTTTACTAATTTCTCATGATAAAATGTCTTTCAGTTTCTCATGACATCTCATCAAATATAATTATTCTTATTACTCGTGATCTTACTTTAGTTTCAAATGATAATTTGTTTTCAATTTTCAATATGTAACTCCTTTGTATACCGTTGATTATAAGTATGTTTAGTTTTTTTTTTTTTTTTTTTTTGGCATTTTTATTAACTTTCTTTGGTATATCATATTTTTACTTTAAAATTTAAGATTATAATAAAATAAATCTGTAATATTATTAGAAATTTATTTTAAACACTTGATTATAAAAAAGTTTAATATTATTGTATCTCAACTTGATTTTGCAATTGGTTAGTTTGGTAAAGAAAATGTTGCCAAATTAGTCATCTAAGTATCTTCTGGTAATATAATTTGGTAATTCTCCCTTATATCAATTGGCAAACAAATTGCTATTGTTTATTAGATTTTGCCATGAGATTTTAATAATTTCTATAGATAATTTAAAATGTCCTTCAGTTTCTTATTACATCTTATCAAACATAATTATTCTTATTACTCATGATCTTAATTTAGTTTTACATGATAATTTGTCTTCAACTTTCAATATCTCACTCCTTTGTCTACCATCGATTATAACAATGTTTAGTTTTTTTTTTTTTTTTTTTTTTTTTTTTTTTTTTTTTTTTTTTTTTTTTTTTTTTTTTTTTTTTTTTTTTTTTTTTTTTTTTTTTTTTTTTTTTTTTTTTTTTTGCATTTTTATTAACTTTGTTTGGTATATCATATTTTTACTTTAAAATTTTAGATTATAATAAAATAAAAATGTAATATTATTAGAAAGTTATTTTAAATGTAATATTATTAGAAAGTCAAGACCAGGCTCCCTAATGAAATGTTTAACTTGATTATTAAAAAGTTTAATATTATTATATCTCAACTTGATTTTGCAAATAGTTAGTTTGGTAAAGAAAATGTTGCCAAAATGGTCATCAAAGTTTTTTCTCGTAATATAATTTGGTAATTCTCCCTTATATCAATTGGCAAACAAATTGCTACTATTTATTAGATTTTGCCATGAGATTTTATTAATTTTTAATGATAAAATGTCTTTCAGTTTATTATGACATCTCATCAAACATAATTATTCTTATTACTCATGATCTTTAGTTTACACGATAAATTGTCTTCAACTTTCAATATCTCACTCCTTTGTCTACCGTTGATTGTAACAATATTAGTTTTTTTTTTTTTTTTCATTTTTTTTTAACTTTGTTTGGTATATCATATTTTTACTTTAAAATTTTAGATTATAATAAAATAAAAAATGTAATATTATTAGAAAGTTATTTTAAACACTTGATTATAAAAAAAGTTTAATATTATTATATCTCAACTTGATTTTTCAATTAGTTAGTTTGGTAAAGAAAATGTTGCTGAGTTGGTCATTTTTCTGGTAATATAATTTGGTAATTATATTATAATAACCCGAATTAAATATATATATATATATATATATATATATATATATATATATATATATATATATATATATATATATATATATATATATATATATATATATATTAGTAAATAGAAATAGAAATAATATTTGTCTAATTAAACTTAAGTAAACTAAAAGAGACCAAAGTAATAACTCAGATAAATTAAATAAAATCAGATGGGCTTAATTATAATTATCCACTAAACAAGCCCAACCCAGATGATTAGGGTTACACCTGTATTTATTAACATTAATCTCAAACCCTAAACCCTAATTACAAACTCTGAAAAAGAAACTCAAATAAACTCTACGCCCGGCCGTTCAAGTTGCTGAGGAGATCGGAAATAAACGAGACGGTTCACCAACTTCCCGTTCAGATCAAGGTAACGAACTCCGCTTAAACTATAACGTTCTTGTTAAGTTGTAAAAATAATATTTTGTATCTGAAAATTGTGAAGCAAATCAAGAAATTAAAGCCAGATTTATATGAAATACAAAATAAGAAAAACGAACCTGTTACTTGGGTTTGAGAGGCGGTGATGATGGTGGTTTGAGATCGGCGGCGCCGCACCAGGGGCGACCGCAATGGTCATGGTCAGCGGCGGCCGTGAAAGAGTGGAGTGTGTGAGCCGAGAGATCAGGCGAGTGAGTGGGAGACTGGTGAGGCCGAGCGGTGGCGGTGATGGAGACGTGACAGTAGCGTCGACGGCGGGGCTTGGGTGGTCCGCTGCCGTTGGGGTTAGCGAGCGAGCGAGAGAGGGAGCGTGAGGGTGAGCGAGGGAGACGAGAGCAGAGAGGAGATGATGGTGCGGTTCGTGTGCTGGTCGCCGGCGAGTGGCGGCGGCGGTCGCCGGAGTGAAGCAGAGAAAGAGACGGAAAGCGGAGAAAAGAGAGAGAGAAGAGAGAGAGAGAAAAGTGAGATATTGTGTGTGCGTGGGTTTGTGTCCGAAAAGAAAGGGGAGAAGAAAAGGAAAAGGTTGTTGGGTCAAATGACCCGACCCGACCCATTACCTTAATATTTAAATAAATAATTATAATAATTTAGTTATTAGTTTAGTTTTATGTTTTATATATTAATCCTATAAATTAATAATTAGTATAAAATTTTTTAATAAACCTAATATATAATTTTGGAACTCACTCTAAATAAAGTAATTAACGGGTAACAGATTAATTAATTATTCACGTTTATATTTACGATTAATATTGATTACATGTTATTAAAAGTTAATTAGAATAATTCAGACCATAACCCAAAATGGAATAAAATTATATTAACGACTTATTATTTAATTAAGGTTCACTTATAAGTTGATTTAAATATTCATTGAGACCGAAATAAATATACTAAAGTTATATGCAGTTGAATACTGACTAAAGTAGAGAGAAATTACATAATTAATTATTGAAACACCAATGTGAATGTGATTAATAATGACTAATGAACCGTTTTAAGTTTAACAAACAATAATTGTAAACCGAACTTAATAATTATTGAATACTAAAGTATGTATTAAAATAGTGGAGATGGGTAGTTAGAAGACCAACCTAGTTGAGTTCTAATTTAAGTTCGTTCTTATAGATCGAAATCGATTCGTAGCGGGTTCAGTGTGTTGTCGTGATTTTGCGGAGCTGCTATTAAGGTACGGATCCCGTACTTCTTTCAGCGTTACTCTTGAGTTGTTCGTTGTGTGAGTTGCATGCTAATACTTGACTGTGAATTTTATATCTCGTGTCAGTTTCTTTTTCAAAAACAAATATCGTTTTTTTTAAATGCTCGTAAAACATTTGCGAAAAAAATATATATTTGGAAAACAGTTATTTTCATGGCTTTTGTGAATGTGATATTGTCTTGTGAAATGTGACCCTTTTTGAATTGAAATGATTATAAATTTTGAAATGTTATTCGGGCCTTGTTGTTATGCTTGAACCCTAGAAGTTAGACAGGAGATAGGATTACCGAGTGAACTACCTGTGGAGGTACCACAGGCATGCCATTGCGGCACCAATGGCATGACACTTCCGTAACAGTGTGATCGGTTACGGCGTCTCCCTTTTGTTTGCGATTCATGATCGAATGATTGATTGAGATTATGTTTATGATCGATGGAGATCATGTTAGCTCGGGATATGAGCTGTTGATTATTTCAGGGAGGCGTATGGATGCATCCTAGGCTATGTTATGAGTTTTGCGGAAGTAAGGTGTAATGCCATACACCCCTTCTGGCCAGATGCACTGATGTGGCGCGACTCAGTGTAGTCTTGAGAGTGATTGTGAGATGGATTATTGTTTATGATGTTAGGCCGCTCGGTAAATATAACCCAACCCTTTGTTGCTTCAGCCATTATATTCTTTGTTTGATCTGGTGTGGAGGGGGATATTTATGTTTTAAAGAAAAACCATTTTCAAAACTTTCCTTTTAAAGAAACTTATTTTCAAAACATTCTTTAGTCTTTGAATTCGTATACGTTGCACTTGTAATCGATCTCCGTACTGGGCGTTTGGCTCATGCTGTGTTCTTTCTTCCGGCAGGTACCCAGGGGTGATGATGGGCAGTGTGCAGAGAGTTGACCGTTATTCGAGGATTTAGATTTAGCAATTTTATTTTAGTATTAGTGATCATGAGCATTAGTTAATGTTTAGTTTTAATTTTAATTTGGTAATTTGAAAGCAAATTGTATTTAAGTTTAAAGATTGGCAGTTTTAATAATAAAATATAGTTTGTGTTTGGTTAGACAGTTAGTTAATTAACATCGCCGGTCCAGTCGGGATCGGGGTGTTACATATATTGATTGGTGTTGGTTTAACCGGTTACAAAACTAATATAACGATTAAGATTTTTTGAAACAATCATTTTTGGTAATTATTTATTATGAAATTATCCATCTTTTGCTATTAATATTTTAAAAAAGATCATTTATTACGGTAACTAAAAAAATATAGATTATTGTTTTGATTATTGAATAAATATAATTTGATACTTGCAAACTAAGTATAGTTATAAAAATCATAGAATATATTTATGCAAAACACATGACTTGGACTAAGGTGATCTTTATCATTCAATAATGATATAAAAATTTATGGAAAGAAATATTTTATAATGACTAAAGTGTAATAAAAATTAGGTTTAAAAAGGTCTATCATCTATTTAGAAAAAGTGCTCAAAACCTTTTAATTATAAAAAATGGACTACTTTAAAACTTTTAATTAACAAAAAAATTTAAAAGGATTTATAACACTAGAATGAGTTATTAATAAATTTGATTACCGATTTGAACCATGGTGTTACGGAAATCACCATATTTATAGTACGATTTTGCCTTCAAATTTCGACCTAAATGTAATACGATTGCCTTTAACATGGGATTGTAGTTAAGATCATCGAATCGCTTATGGTACCGTAGGATCATAAACTGATCTAATTTTTACATTTTACATGATTCGAGTCCCTTTGTTTGATTCTAGCATGGTAAATGTTGAATTATGTACCTTAATTTGTTTTAAAAACAATTGGGATGTATAATAAAAAGTAAAGTGCCCCGATTACTTTGTTAAACAACCGGTGTGTATTAGCTAACCACTCTCACAAATTTCAAAAGAACCTCGTTTTTTCAGCATTTTTTCAATCAACCAGGGTAAATATGAGGGTTCCATTATGATTTTTGTAGTAGTGTCATTTAGTATTAGGTTTGTGTTGTAATTCTGGTCGACTAATTTTGTTAGGGCATTCAGTAATCAAATCATTTTCTTTTTGTTAAGGTTTTATGATTTGAAATTTGGAATATATTGAACAACCTAAAATAACATTAATCGACAAATTAAAGGAAATTACAAGCTCCAATAATTTTGGCAAATTAAAAGGAAATTACAAACCCATAGTAAATCAACAATTACTGATCAACAATTTGTAGTCTTGCACCTAACATTCTAACAATATCTTACTGGTAATTAACCAATTAGTCTATTAATTCATTTATTATATTGATTTAAAAAATATTCTTTGAACTCTTATTATAGCTATAAATATGATTGTTAGAATCACAATTTTAATTTTAAAATCTTATAATTTTCAATTCTGATAAATAAAAGTGTGTCAGTACTTAGTAGAATCTTATACGGGTCTTTAATAACTAAATCCTTGTAAGTCGTGTTAAACTATCATTATAATATTTTGTTTTTCAAATATTTCATTAATTTGATATATTTAACCTTAATATACATTTTATGTAAACAATTAATTATTAAAAATAATCCACGTACGATTATTTTACAGTATACATTTTAAGTTAATATACATTTTGACGATAATCATCCTTCATTATTATAGTATATATATTTTACCGTATAAAAAACTATTATAAACTGTTTGATAAAATAACAATGTTATACTTTTGATTCACAATACATTATATATACATATATTTGTCATATGGTATCAACCAATGGCCTTTTTTTTCTATTTTTTATTTTAAATTTAAAATTTTCATAATACATCCTCATCTTACAGTTATCTTTTATTTAGCCCTTTTATTTTAATAAATTCTGTTTAATCCTCTTTTAACGTTTATTCTACATAACTAAAATTATGGTTTTAATTATACTTATGTTTGGAGTTGTCTTTTGAAACTATTATGTTATGTTTAATTGTATAAAACGACTTTATTATTCAAATGCACGATACAAAATTCCAATGAAATTGTTTTATAATTAAAATGTAACTATTTAATTTTTAGTTATTTTATTAAATATGATCATGTATAACATTGAACATTATTAATTTAACGTTGACAAACTGTAATCGATGTATTAGAGACATTACCGTTATAAATTTATTTGATTTGATCGTAAAACAAAAAAAGTAAATTGACGATTAAACCTAATTAATGTCAATTTTTCAAATTATGGTTATGAATAGTTGATTAATTAATTATGGTTCCGATCCGATTTAATAAGACATTGTTTGTAATTTTAGCATTCCAAAATCTAGAAACCAATGCTAAAAACCGACTAACAATATTATTTGTTTTGCTTATTGAATCTATATTGGCTTTCCATGGGGAAGGAGAGGGAGATAGGTTGATCATGGTGAGAGAGAGAGAGAGAGAGAGAGAGGTGGGGAGAGAAAGAGGGAGAAATTTTTGGTAAGTTGTTTAATTTATTGATTTGTTTTCTAATCTAATTAAACCTAATTTTCTATAATTAATTAATTTTCTTATGAATTTATTCCACAAATACCCTTAATGCACCCTTGGTAGAAAAGTCCGATGCACAAAAGTTCTTAATGGTGCCTCGATGCACAAAAGTTCTCAATCAAACCCCAATATATATATATATATATATATATATATATATATATATATATATATATATATATATATATATATATATATATATATATATATATATAGGGAGAGGTTCTTTTAAGAACCTTAAAGATGGTGAGAACCTAGGAACCTTTTAGAGCCCTTGGATCAAAAGGGTATTTTTGGAATAAAAAATATTATCTTTCTCTCTCCACCTTTTTATTATATGCATCTCTTTTTCACTTTCTCTCTCTTATTTTTTTTTTTTCATTTTCATTTTCTCTTCTTTCATTATAATTGATTTTAATATTAAAAAAACGTTTTTATAAAAAAATAAATTTTTTTCTATATAAAAAATTATTTAATTGCTAAAAATTAATGTATTCTATATAGAAATATTATATGTCTATATAGAATGTTATATAATTCTATATCTTTTTATGTAGATTAACATTACTATTCATAATCTATGTAAAAATGTTATGTTTCTTATATATTTCATATATTTTTATGTTTATTATACAAATCTATATCTTTTTTGTAGATTACCATTACTATTCATTGTGTTTTTGGTGTATTTTATATCAGTTGCATACCAAGTGTTCGATAAAAAATGTCTAAATAAACCTTTTTTTTTGTTTCAATGTGTTTTTGATATATTTTATCCATTAATCTACGTAGAATATATATGATACTTGACATTCTACATGACATTCTACATAGATTGCATGTCATTCTACGTAGAATGAATGTCATTCTACGTAGATTGCATGACATTCTACGTAGATTGCATGACATTCTACGTAGATTGTACATATAATATGTTCGTCGATACTCTACGCAGATTGCATGTCATTCTACGTAGATTGAATGCCATTCTACGTAGATTGCATGTTATTCTACGTAGATTAACAGTTTTATTCTATGTATTTTTGGTATATTTTATATCAGTTGCATACCAAGTGTTTGATAAAATGTCTAAATGAAATCTTCTTTTTTTTTGTTTCAATGTGTTTTTGATATATTTTATCATGTAATCTATGTAGAATATATGATATTTGACATTTTACACGACATTCGACATAGATTGCATGACATTCTACGCAGATTACATGACATTCTACGTAGATTGAATGTCATTCTATGTAGATTGAATGTCATTCTACGTAGATTGCATGTCATTCTACATAGATTGCATGACATTCTACGTATATTGTACATAAAATATGTTCGTCGATACTCTACATAGAATATGACAGATTCATTTTTAATGTTTTATAATGAAGCTTATTTGTAAAATATTAGATATATATGAATGTAATAGTTATTAGATGTTTTACATGATAATCTACGTAGATTACATGATAATCCACATAGAATATATGATACAAGACTACTTGTAAAAAATCACACATAATCTATATAGAATGTTATGTTTCTTATATATTTCATATATTTTTTTGTTTCTTATACATTTTTATATCTTTTTATGTAAATGTACATTAACATTCAATGTGTTTTTGATATATTTTATCTTTAATCTATGTAGAATATATGATACTTGACATTCTACATGACATTCTACATAGATTGAATGACATTCTACGTAGATTGCATGTCATTCTACGTAGATTGAATGTCATTCTACGTAGATTGCATGACATTCTACGTAGATTGTACATAGAATATGTTCGTCGATACTCTACGTAGATTGCATGCCATTCTACGTAGATTGAATGTCATTCTACGTAGATTGCGTGACATTCTATGTAGAGTATCGACGAACATATTTTATGTACAATCTACGTACATTGGACATATTCATTTTCCATATTTTATAATTAAAATGATTTGTAAGATATATTATATTTATAATGAATGTAATAGTTATTAGATGTTTTACAGGATAATCTATGTTGATTACATGACAATCTACGTAGATTACATCACACATAATCTATGTAAAATGTTATGTTTCTTATATATTAATATATTTTTATGTTTCTTATATATTTTTATATCTTTTTATGTAGATTAACATTACTATTCAATGTGTTTTTGGTATATTTTATCATGTAATAATCTACGTAGAATATATGATAATTGACATTCTACACGACATTCTACGTAGATTGCATGTCATTCTACGTAGATTGCATGTCATTCTACGTATATTGCATATCATTCTACGTAGATTACATGCCATTCTACGTAGATTGAATGTCATTCTACGTAGATTGAATGTCATTTTACGTAGAATGCATGATGGTGTAAATGAAATCTTTTTTTTTTTTGTTTCAATGTGTTTTTGATATACTTTATCAGGTAATCTACGTAGAATATATGATGTTTGACATTCTACACGACATTCTACGTAGATTGAATGTCATTCTACGAGAATGCATGACATTCTACGTAGATTGTACATAGAATATGTTCGTTAACATATTCTATATAGAAAA
Source organism: Centrapalus pauciflorus (assembly GCA_020465985.1). Lineage (NCBI taxonomy): Eukaryota > Viridiplantae > Streptophyta > Magnoliopsida > Asterales > Asteraceae > Centrapalus > Centrapalus pauciflorus. Next base: position 262,283 of record JAANYP010008432.1, read on the forward strand.
AAAATATTCTATATAGACATATGATATTTCTATATAAAATACGTTATATTTTTTAGCAATTAAATAAATTTTTATATAGAAAATATAATTTTTTATATAAAAATCGTTTTTTTATTTCAGAAATCAATTATAATGAAAGAAAAATAAATTGAAAATGAAAAAAAAGTAAGAGAGAGAAAGAGAAAAAGCAGATTTTTTTCTTCCAAAAATACCCTTTTCACACATTTTCAAGATTCTCTACTATCAAAGTTCAAAATAATTACAAAATTGACATCCAATATATCAACCATTGATTATCATTAATCCAAAGACCATAAAAGGTTCTTAAGTTCCCACATTTTTTATGGTTCTTAGAAGAACCCTCCCCTATATATATATATATATATATATATATATATATATATATATATATATATATATATATATATATATATATAGGATCGAGATCCATGGAAAACTATATTAGATTGAAAAACTGGAAAACCATATCAAATGCACATGTTCATTATGATAAAATGTTGAATTTCATGTAAATTATAATATACATATGTTCAAAATTGCATTATGATTAATTAATTCATATCATTTACATGTTCGTTAAGACAAAATGTTTAATTTCATGCAAAAATGCGTAATATACACATGTTCGTGCATATTGCACATTTGAACATGTGCATATTGTTATTTTGCATGAAATGGAACATTTTATCCTAATGAACATGTAAATTATGTGAACTAGTCAATAATAATGCACATTTGAACATATGTATATTGTAGTTGTGCATTAAATTTAACATTTTACCGTAATGAACATGTGCATTTAATATGATTTTCCAGTTTTCCAGTCAAAGATGGTTTTCCATAGATCTTGAACCTATATATATATATATATATATATATATATATATATATATATATATATATATATATATATATATATATATATATATGTAGGGATATTGTGCCCGATACCAATTATAAAATATAAGAAATGTATTACGAATTACAATTCAAGAAATGAAATTACAATACACAGAAATAAACGAAATACGAAAAATAAAGTTACAAGTAAAGTAAATAACGGTACTGAAAATAAATTACAATACAGAAAAGAAGGCTGAGTCTCGTGTTAGACACGATTCCCTTAAAACAGATTCGAAGTCTGTTTCCCAGGGTACAACAGCCAAAGCAGCGTGTACTGCCGGAGGTAACCAACTTACCTGAAAGAACACGTGAATTCAAAGTGATCTTCGTTCTTGGAAGCAGCAACGTCTTGCCGTTAAAGTGTAAAACCTTTCAAATATCTCAAGTGTTTCCAGAATATTTCAAGTCTTTCAAGTGGTTTGGTGTGTTGAATCTCCAATTATTTTATAGGAAATTGGAGTTGAAACAACAAATTAATCATCTTTTTAATTACAAAAACCGTTTTGTAACACTCCATTATTACAAGGTTTATTGTTAATTAAAATGAGTAATTATGTGTTGAAAACCAAATTGTAACAGCTCATTAAATCAGTCACCTGCTGATTTAATTAACAGCTCGAGAACATGTTTGGCCGAAGCCTGCTCAAGGACAGCTTGGGCGCTGACCAGCTTTGGCCGAAACCTGCTCACAGGTTTGACCCGAACAGCTTAGAGCTGTTGATGAGCCTGTCCTTCACGCTGATCAGGGCCAGCTTTCACGCAACCTGCTCTCACCCGGAGTAAAAAAGTTGTCTCGCACGAGCCCTGATTTTCGGAGCTGCATTCGTGTCCGCAGGTGCTGGCGTACACGAGTTCAGTGGATTTTAGCCTTCGAGGTCCAAGATTTGCACCCCCCCCCCCCCTGTGCGCGGGTAGGCATTGGAGTAAAACCACAAACAATCTTGCCATGGCTTTGAACACTCCTCCTTATAAACCCACTTTGGTTTCATCTTCCTTCCTATGTGGGACTCTCTTCACCCACTTAGAAGAAGTTTCAATCATTCCAAACACCAATCTTTGAGCATCGATATCTCATTCATCTTAGCTCCGTTTTGGACGTTCTTTATATCGTTGGAATCCTCTCTTCAAGGAGAATACAAACCCACAAAATATTCATTATATATATCACAATTATATATAATTATATTTGGTCCAAAAACATGAAAAATACACTTTTCCTTTGAAAAATTTACACTTTTTTCCAACAATCCCCCACATGAATGAGAGATCGATCGAAAACACATTCCAATCATCCCCCACATGTATGAGATTGATCGAAGACACGTAAAATTCCAATGAATTTTCAATGGTTGAAATCTTGCATAGGATAGGTAGGTGTAAACCTTTGAACCTTCCCTTATGAAATGCACTTAGCCTTCTAGCCGTCAGTAGAACTCGATGTCTTTGAACTGAGCTGCCATTTGTGAAGACGACAATACACTTCACACAAGAATCTCCCTAACAAGGTTAACTCCTCATAGTCGTGTCCGTTATGGTCATGGAACACTAGCCTGGTTCTGCGAGAGCTACTAAGAATTGTGCCCCTACAATTCCACTCGAAGCGACCCCACTTCTCTCTCACATAGGTGATTTCTCCCGAATCATTAAAAGCATACTTGATTTCGACCAAATCATTATAAAATGCTTAACCTCATTGTCACTAAAATGATTTTCTTCTAGAAATCATATAGGAATGGACTAGGAGTTTTTCACAACCCCCCACAATGACCACACTTTATTCATACAAATAGGTTGTCCTTTTGAACCAAGATCTTGGGATCTCCAGTCAACAAGGTAAGGTTTTCCTTTGTATGAATTTATTCATTCATGGGCTTTAGTCTCATTCCTTTTGACGACTTCAAAACTAACTCTCTATTTAGGCCTTTCGTAAGCGGATCCGCAATGTTATCTTTTGACTTCACATAGTCAATAGTGATAACACCTGTTGAGAGTAGTTGTCGTATCGAATTATGCCGACGTCTAATATGTCTTGACTTACCATTATACATTATGCTATGCGCTCTACCAATCGCTGATTGGCTATCACAATGTATAGTAACGGCTGAAACGGGTTTCGGCCACTTTGGTATGTCTTCAATAAATTGACGTAACCATTCGGCTTCTTCACCACATTTATCTAATGCGATGAATTCAGATTCCATCGTAGATCTAGCTATCACTGTTTGCTTGGAAGACTTCCAAGAAATAGCAGCACCACCAAGTGTAAATACATATCCACTTGTAGATCTAGAATCTTTTATATCGGATATCCAATTCGCATCGCTGTATCCTTCTATCACAGCTGGATATCTCTCATAACGCAGTCCGTACTCTCGAGTATATCTCAAATACCGAAGTACTCGTATCACACTTTTCCAATGAATCCGACTCGGATTACTCGTGTACCTACTTAGCCTGCTTACAGCATATGCTATGTCCGGTCTGGTACAAGACATTAGATACATTAGACTGCCTATAATTCTTGAGTATTCTAGTTGATTAACACTTTCACCTCTATTTTTCGATAGATGTTGACTAGTGTCAATTGGAGTTCTAGCTATACTAGAATCACCCTTACTAAATTTCTCAAGAATTTTATCCACATAATGAGTTTGACTTAACACAAGACTATCTAGGGTTCGTGTGATTTTAATACCAAGAATCACTTCCGCTAAACCCATGTCTTTCATGTCAAATTTGGATTTCAACATCTCTTTCGTTGAATTAATCATTCTTTCGTTACTACCAATGATAAGCATATCGTCTACGTATAAACAAAGAATGACATATCCATGTTTTGTATCTTTCATGTACACACACTTGTCGCACTCATTAATTTTGAATCCACATTCTAGCATGACGTGGTCAAACTTTTGATGCCATTGTTTGGGAGCTTGCTTCAAGCCATATAATGACTTAACAAGCCTACAAACTTTCTTTCCACATCCAGGAGCACTAAAACCCTCGGGTTGCTCCATGTAGATTTCCTCTTCTAAATCACCGTTTAGAAAAGCCGTCTTCACATCCATTTGGTGCACTTCTAGATTTCTTATTGCGGCAATCGCAAGCACCAATCTAATGGATGTTATTCGCGTCACCGGCGAATATGTATCAAAGTAATCAACACCCTCCTTTTGTTTGTAACCTTTGATTACCAACCGTGCTTTATATTTATCGATGGAACCATCAGGTTTCATTTTCCTCTTAAAAAGCCATCGGTAACCTAGTGGTTTACAACCTTCAGGAAGGTCCACTAGTTCCCAAGTATGATTTTGTAAAATTGACTCAATTTCACTCTTGATGGCTTCTTTCCATTGAGGTCCTTCAGAAGAAGTTACCGCTTCTCGGTAAGTTTTGAGTTCACTTTCAACCATGTAAGTGACAAAATCATCTTCATATGATTTTTCAACCCTTTTCCTTTTACTTCTTCTAGGCTCAACCTCTTCTCTTTCAGGTTGTTCTAATGTCTCATCTTGGACATTTTCGTCAATTGATTTAGACGAACTAGCACGATCCTTTTGTAAACAAGGAAATATATTCTCAAAGAAGGATGCATTCCTTGATTCCATGATGGTATTCTTGTGAAATTCTGGATTTTTAGACTCATACACAAGAAACCGATAGGCACTACTATGATGTGCATAACCAATAAATATGCAATCAACCGTTTTAGGTCCTATCTTTTGAGCCTTAGGTGCCGGTACAACAACCTTTGCTAGGCACCCCCACACTCGTAAGTACTTATAGGATGGCTCTCTTCCCATCCAAAGTTCATACGGTGTTTTATCCATTTTCTTGTGGGGTATCTTATTCAAAAGATAAGTAGCCGAGAGGATAGCTTCCCCCCACATTTCTTGGCTCATTCCCGAACTTATTAACATGGCATTCACCATTTCTTTCAATGTTCGGTTTTTTCTTTCCGCAATACCATTTTGTTGAGGTGAGTAAGGAGCGGTGAATTTGTTTCGGATTCCATGTTGAGCACATAAATCCGCAAACGGTGACACATATTCACCACCTCGATCACTTCTTACAACCTTAATTTTTGTTGAGTTGGTTCTCAACCTCTTGTTTGTATAAAACAAACTTCTCGATTGCTTCATCTTTACTTTTCATCAAGTAAACATAGCAATATCTAGTACAATCATCAATAAACGTGATGAAGTACTTATTACCACCTCTCGTAGGAATGAGTTTTAAATCACACACATCCGTGTGAATCATATCAAGTGGTTCGGTTATTCTTTCAACCGATTGGAAAGACGATCTTGTAAGTTTGGCTTCAACACAAGTTTGTCATTTATAATTTGAATCAATATGAAAAGATGGAATGCAATTTAACTTAATTAAACGACGTAAAGAATTAAAATTGACATGTCCAAGACGACCATGCCATACGTTAGAAGACTCTGTCAAATAAACCGAATTTGTAGTCGTTTTATTAAAATTGCTTTTCAAAATCATCAAATTTATTTTGAACATTCCATTCAAAGCAAAACCTTCTCCAACAAAATGACCATTCTTGGTCAAAACAAATTTATTCGATTCAAAAACCATTTTAAATCCAAACTTGTTTAATAGCCATCCGGAAACCAAATTCTTTCGAATTTCCGGTACATACAAAACATTTGTCAACTTAAGATCTTTCCCGGATGTCATTTTCAAGATCACATCGCCTTCACCTTTGACATCAACCGTATCAAAGTTTCCCATGAAGATCTTTTTTCCATTAACTACTTTCAAAGTAGTAAACAAACTTTTTTCCGAACACACATGTCGGGTAGAACCAGTGTCGATCCACCATTCATTCGGTTCAGATCTTACCAATTCTGCATCAGAAACCATTGCCGTGATATTCACATTCATCACACTTGCAACTTCACCATTGCCGTCAAGAACCACGCATGGTTCAAGATCCAAATCAGAAAACAATTCTGATTTCTCAATATGATTGGCAAATTTACTCGCATTTTGAACTCCAATCATATCAACCATCTCATTAATCGATGGTTTAGCAATAGATGTTATAGTTGAAGTCATCGACCGTGACACAACTCCATCTAACATTCTCATTTTTTTTTTAACGCCAAAGAAAATAATTATAAGTAGTTGTGAATCTTCTTTTCAAACAAATACTTTATAAATTTTCAATAAAGAAAATTTTCTCACTTTATAATAAAATTACACTTTTATTATAAACAACGTCAAATTAATTGATCAAGTTTGATTCAACCGTTAAATTTAATCACTTTATAACAAAATTAAATCTTTTGTTATAAACAATGTCAAATATTTCAATTGACAAAACTTGAATCAACCGTTCAATTTAATCACTTTATAACAAATTAAATCTTTTGTTATAAACAATGTCAAATACTTCAATTGATAAAACTTGAATCAACCGTTCAATTTAATCACTTTATAACAAAATTAAATCCTTTTTATTATAACCGATTTTATCACTAAAATTGAATCTGCCGTTCAATTTAACACCAAAGTGATAACACCAAAGTGAAGAATGAATCAACCGTTCATTCAAACACTTGTAGCCCGAACGAGAATAGTAACAAATTTTATATTAAAAGTTAAAATTGAATCATCCGTTCAATGTTTAAGAAACCAAAAGTGAATAATCGAATCTGCCGTTCAAATTAAACACTTAATCAAGGCTGTTGCAAAAATTAAATCCGTCTCGAAACCAAAACTTGTTTGTAACGAAACAGAAATAATTAAATGAAATGGAAACACAATTGCTTCGAGACAAAACTCGTTTGAATCGAAACAATAATGTAATAGAAACTTTTACTTCGAGACAAAACTTGTTTGAATCGAAGAAACAATTTCTCTAAAATTCCTAAATTTTATAACCAGTATCGTGGTTGTAAAATCTGTTTTAAGATTGTAGGGATATTGTGCCCGATACCAATTATAAAATATAAGAAATGTATTACGAATTACAATTCAAGAAATGAAATTACAATACACAGAAATAAACGAAATACGAAATTGACATCCAATATATCAACCATTGATTATCATTAATCCAAAGGCCATAAAAGGTTCTTAAGTTCCCACATTTTTTATGGTTCTTAGAAGAACCCTCCCCTATATATATATATATATATATATATATATATATATATATATATATATATATATATATATATATATATATATATATATAGGATCGAGATCCATGGAAAACTATATTAGACTGGAAAACCATATCAAATGCACATGTTCATTATGATAAAATGTTAAATTTCATGTAAAATTATAATATACATATGTTCAAAATTGCATTATGATTAACTAATTCATATCATCTACATGTTCGTTAAGACAAAATGTTTAATTTCATGCAAAAATGCGTAATATACACATGTTCGTGCATATTGCACATTTGAACATGTGCATATTGTTATTTTGCATGAAATGAAACATTTTATCCTAATGAACATGTAAATTATGTGAACTAGTCAATAATAATGCACATTTGAACATATGTATATTGTAGTTGTGCATTAAATTTAACATTTTACCGTAATGAACATGTGCATTTAATATGATTTTCCAGTTTTCCAGTCAAAGATGGTTTTCCATAGATCTTGAACCTATATATATATATATATATATATATATATATATATATATATATATATATATATATATATATATATATATATATATATATATGTAGGGATATTGTGCCCGATACCAATTATAAAATATAAGAAATGTATTACGAATTACAATTCAAGAAATGAAATTACAATACACAGAAATAAACGAAATACGAAAAATAAAGTTACAAGTAAAGTAAATAACGGTACTGAAAATAAATTACAATACAGAAAAGAAGGCTGAGTCTCGTGTTAGACACGATTCCCTTAAAACAAATTCGAAGTCTGTTTCCCAGGGTACAACAGCCAAAGCAGCGTGTACTGCCGGAGGTAACCAACTTACCTGAAAGAACACGTGAATTCAAAGTGATCTTCGTTCTTGGAAGCAGCAACGTCTTGCCGTTAAAGTGTAAAACCTTTCAAATATCTCAAGTGTTTCCAGAATATTTCAAGTCTTTCAAGCGGTTTGGTGTGTTGAATCTCCAATTATTTTATAGGAAATTGGAGTTGAAACAACAAATTAATCATCTTTTTAATTACAAAAACTGTTTTGTAACACTCCATTATTACAAGGTTTATTGTTAATTAAAATGAGTAATTATGAGCAAATTGTAACAGCTCATTAAATCAGTCACCTGCTGATTTAATTAACAGCTCGAGAACATGTTTGGCCGAAGCCTGCTCAAGGACAGCTTGGGCGCTGACCAGCTTTGGCCGAAACCTGCTCACAGGTTTGACCCGAACAGCTTAGAGCTGTTGATGAGCCTGTCCTTCACGCTGATCAGGGCCAGCTTTCACGCTGATCAGGTGCTGTTGATGGAAACCTACGCCCTACCGTCCGATTTGGTGCATTTCATGAAAAACGCGGTGGCATGATCGTAAATAAGGTGATGCATCACGCGGGATTTTGATGCGTCACGCGGGAAATTTGATGCATCACGCGGGATTTTGATGCATCACGCTGGGAATTTGATGCATTTGTGGTGGTGCAGTGCGGTTTTCACAAGTTTTCCGGTGCATGATGATTTTCCATTGAACCTCCCTCTATATATATATATATATATATATATATATATATATATATATATATATATATATATATATATATATATATATATATATATATATATATATATATATATATATATATATATATATATATATATATATATCGTCTTTTTTTAATTATAACTCTTAATTTATATTTTGAATGTAATATCCTAACATTAAGTCTGAGAAACAATATTGCATATTTTCGTATATATTGTCTGTTAAAAATGAACATAACGCTTTTATTATTTTTTTAAAGTCTCATATTGCAACAACCATTATGGTGTTATATATGTTTTGTCACAAAAATGATGACAATTTTATTAATAGGTTGTTTTAATTTTCACATAACAATACTTTAACTATTTAATAATTATTTTGTATTATAAACATATACATTTTTTACTTGAAGGTTACCTTTTATTGAATATATACTATGTTAATTTGAGTTGACTTAATAATAATATTTAAAGAATAAATACTTAAAATATATAGAAAATAATAATAATAATAAATTTAGAGTTTATATAATTTTAGTTAATTAATTATTAAATTAATTAAGTTAAAACTTAATCAAGTGGATTTAATTTGATTTAAACTTAAATTAGTTTCTAGTTAATTAATGACGTGCAAAATTAAAAATATGACAAGTGACAACTAAATGAGAAAACATGACCAAGTGGTAATTTGTGACTTTTTTTTAATAGTATTTAACTAGTTTATGACTCGCGTATTACGTGGCTATTTTTAATTAAATTTACTTATATAAAATGTATATATATAAGTAAACATAAAAACAGACAAAAATAATAATTGTGTTTATCTTTTATTATTTATAGATTAAAATAAAGTATATTTATCTTTTTTAAAATAATAAATTGCATATATCATTTATTTTTTTATAATAATAAATTGTAATTATATTTTTTGGTGAAACGTAGAGGTGACATGTGACATTTGATGTTTTCCTTTATTATATCTAATAATAATAATTTCCACCACTAATTCAAATTTTACATTTGGATCTAATTATAATTATCATGGATGATAACGAGAGATGTTACAAAATTTAATTTATTACTAATTAATTAAGGAAAAAATAAAATAAAAATTTAATGTAATCAAGTTAAGGTATTAAATTTGCAAAAAGATATGGGAAAATAAAACTTTCTTGCATTATGGAAAGAACATATGACATGAATTGTTTTTTTTATTATAATATAGGTTTGAGACTCATGTAGTACATGAGTTGATGTAAAAAATACATAAAATTTTTATATTTTAATAAATTATTATAAATTTTATATGTCGCTAGGTTGTTGTCACAAATCTGTCGTTGAAATCTTTCGGTAATTCGTCATTGATCTGTCATTTAAAATCTGTCGCTAATATGTTGCAGAGCCGTCACTAATCCGTCGTTAATCTGTCGCTAAAGTTCCGTCGCAAATTCCGTCACAATATCCGTCGCTAATACTCGTTTTTCTAGTAGTGTTTATAGATAAAAAAAATATTTAGTTGCTTGGTATTACATAAAAAAATTTATTATATGATATCATTAAAAACAGATAATGTGTGCTTGCATTTTAATTCTTATTAACTTCAAATATAAAATATCAATGTAAAAAACAAAAAACTTCCATTACGCGAATTTGTATATATATTTTGAAAATAATAAAATATAAAAATGGAACATCTGAAAATCAGTAATCAAATTTTATCATATTTACAATTGAAGTTTCATCATGTAATTCTTAACTTCTGTTATCTAAGTTAAATTTTAAATTTTGTTAGCAAAATAATTAACTCAACGTTTTACTTTATTTACTACACTTCTACATTTAAATCCAAAGTTTTACATTTGAATTTATCTATGATCATAAAGGATAATAATGATACATATTTATTTTAGGTAAGCATTAAATTAATATGTTGCAAATCTAATTTGATATTAATTCATTAAAGAGAAAAAAATTAAATCAAAATTTAATGTATTAAATTAGGAAAAAGATGCGAGAAAATGAAATTTTCGTGCGTTGTGAAAGCGACACGTGACGTAAATTGTTTTACTTTATTATAACATATATATATATATATATATATATATATATATATATATATATATATATATATATATATATATATATATATATATATATATATATATATAGAAGATAGATATAGATAGATATAGATATAGATTATATTTATAGATAGATATAGAATAGATTATATAAGGTTTCTTATAATCCGAGTGTTATAATGGGTTAAAGCCATTAAATTTGATAAATAAATTTGAACTCAAAAAATAACTGTGAAATTGGAAAACTATATTCGAATGTTCTTGGTAAATAAGTTAACAAGTGATAGTCGAAATATAAAATGTCAATTAATATTATAAATTAAATTGGAAAATACAATAAAACAAGATTTGTATCGTACAAGAACCATGCAATAATATTTATGCAACATAATTTAGGTATTAAATTTAATTAATTATTTGTGTCAGATCGATGTGATATTATTATAGTTTTTATTCATTTTTTATTGATACCCTTTATATATCATATAAAACTTCAGATGTCTAGTATATGAAACTCATCACAATTTAGCATGTGGAATTTTGGAAAAGTTATATAGTAATTTATAAAGTCATCACAAACTAAATCATAACGTAGAACTAATTTAAATTTCAATCATAAAAGAACAAATATTATTGCGAAAAATAAATATGCTGAGGTATAATGAAAACAAAAAGGATTTTAAAGTTACTAATAAATGAAAATTATTTGTTCATTTAATTATTATAATTGTGTTATGAGAAATTTGCATAAAAAACTCTTAAGTTTGACTATTTTTACGATTAAATCCCCTTACTCTAGCTGAGCATCTTCAGAAGCTAAATTGGAACCTAGGTGAACGAAATCGAACACAAAATAGAACTTAAAAATGTCACTCGTGAACACAAAACAAAATTGATTATATTTGCACAAACGAAGTTGAAATTCAAGATTAAGTGCAAGAGTTAAGCGAACATGTATACAGAAAATGAAGATCTTTAAACCCTAAAACAGATGATGGACCAATAAAATGAACAAAACTTAATAACGTATCTGATCTAAAAATAGATTTGAACAAAAAGGAAGAACACAATGTCATGTAGACGTTAAGTAAGTCACGTTTGCCATGGGGACCCCACGTGTGTGCCACGTAAGTATAAAAACCTATTATAACCTGTAACTCCCTAAATTCGTAAGATGTTACCAACTGAAAGTTTTTTGTGCAATGAAAAATTGTTGGAAGTTTTATTCGCAAAAATAGTCAAACTTATGGGCTATTTCCATAAATTTTCTTGTCTTATTTAGTCACTAGACTATTTTTGTACACATATAACCATTAACCATTAGTTGATCGTTTTACTTTGGATAAAATAACAGGTCAAACCGGTCATCATGCTGACGTGTCATCACGTGTTATTTTATATGACATGAACACCACATATACAAGTTGATGTTTTAGTTTGATCATCCAACTATCAGATTCGACTCTTTTTAGCCACTAAATTAATACAATGTTAATTTTAACCATTAAATTAAAGCTTTGTTTTTTATTTTGATCATATTGCCATCACTTATTATATTATTTAGGTGAAAATAATAACACGATTTATGTTTATAATATAAATTAAGTTGGACACACTTAATTATAATGATTTTGACATCAAACTAAATTTTGGCGTTTAAAAAATCATCATCCTCCGACACCACGAAAAATAGAACTCTTCATTCTGTCTTCATAAACCGATTTGTATAAATTAAATGATTGAACCTCTTTCTTCGATTGAAAATTCTAATATTGACACACATAGAAATATGTATGTGATGGTAGAATAAAAGGGTCGATTTGTTGGTAGAATAAAAGTAGTTGCTATAAATATGGATCCGACATAAATTAATGTGGTCAACAATGAGGTACATCAATACAATCTAAAAACAAAAATGTGTCAACACGAGCTCATTAAATGCTATACATGTGTGCCATTTTGATCAAGCAACCAGTTAAACCGATAAAAAAAAAATAGAAATTAAACGTATTATTTCAAATTGATGAATTTATGTGTAAAAAAATTAGTTACAGGCGTAAATGAAGAAAATTGTATGTATGAAGATTTCTTACTTTCTTTTATTTTTACATAACTATAACTTATCATAATATGTTAGATTATTTGGATGTCTAAAGTTCTAAATGATCAAATATCATTATTAAAGATGCAAATTTTCAATTAATATATTATCATGTTTGTTTTGTTGGATTTTAAAGATTTTATAGGATCTAGAATTTTATAAGATTTTATGAAATAATTGGTTTGATGGAATTTAAAATCTTGAAACAATGAAGGATTTCGAGTTTTAACTAATAAGGGATTTCGATTTCATCATGTTTTTTTTAGGTATATCATAATTTTTAAAAGAGTATTTACGTTTAAAAAAACTTTAAATATGGACTATGTTTGTGATTAAAACCCTCAATCATTTTTTATTATACAAAAAATTTCAACCGACTAAAATTCTTCAAATTGGTGTTTTCCTTGAAAATATGAAAAACGTTTATTGTTGTTGTTATTTAGGCTTTTTACCAAGAACGTGGTCATCATCATCACTAGCTCAAGCCACCGCCGTGACTACCTCTGGCTACCATGGAGATGATGAAACCAAATTTGAAGAACAACTCGATTTTGAACAGAAACCCTAAAACATTCTTGAATAACATGATCCCTAACATTTTGAACAACAACTCAAAGTTTGAATAATACTAACCCTGATTTCATATATGAATATGATGAAGATGATGGCTGGAGACGAAAGCGATGAACTAGTTAATTTGGATCTCTAATTTGTTGTTTCAAGATGATGGTCGAAATGTAGAGCAAGTCGAAGACCAAGATGATTGTCGATGTCAATGCTAGTGGATGGTTTTAATTTGATGAGCTTCTTTTCGTTGAAGATTTCCAAAACTAAAACAAAAATATTTGTTATAGGGATTTATTATGAAAACAACCAACATGTTTTTATAATTTTTACGTTTTTGTCATTCAATGTTATTTTTTTACAGAAAAGTCCTCAAGTTAATATTTTTCTAGTTTTGTGAAATCTAACTATTAGAATCCGGTTATAATTGGTAAATCGTGTTTTTAAAACACATAAAATCAGCTTGTTTAATAGTCAAATCTCAATAAACCAAAAAGAAAAAAAAAAATTAACTTGCAGACTTTTCTGCAAAAAAAAAAATAATAACATGAAGGGACAAAATTGGAAAAAAAAAACGTGAAAACATGTTGGTTTATTTCATAACAAACCCTTATTATAAATGTTTTTAATTTATTTTAATTTAAAAATATATATTTTCTCTACTTAACATAGATGCCACGTGTGTACCGGCCACCTGAGTATTTTTTTTTTTTTGTCAAGTACGTATTATGTAAACATGACAACTTGTAATAACTGGTAATATCCGATCGGAGAAGTATTTCAAAGTACATCAATTTAACGATATGTTAATTAACTTGAAGTTAACAAACTTGATTCGGGTGGATTTTCTTTGTTTATTTAAGAAAAATAGCAAATATATTTGCTTAAATGAACCATAAAATCTTTTTGCTTGATTTTTAAATAATTGAAATTGGTGCTTAGCTTTTAACCCTATGTTCCTGACTTTTTCATTCAATATAATTAATCACTTTATAATGATACTTTAAAAACACACTAATTAAATTAGCATTGAGGCAATATTGACTAGGTAAAATGGTAAATATAAATACAAAATAAATATCAATGTATTAATTATTTTGATATAAAAACATCGATTTTTTCTTAATTTTTTTTTCCGATTGGTAACTTGTCTATAAGATTAAAATCCATACAACTACTTTTATATATAAACTAGTTTATAACCCACGTATTACGTGGATATTTTTAATTAAATTTATTTATATAAAATGTATATGAGTAAAAATAAAAACATACAAAAATAATAATTGTGTTTATTTTTTATTATTTACAGATTAAAAAATAGAGTATATTTATCTTTTTTTAAAATATTAAATTGTATTTATCTTTTATTTTTTATAAGTTGTAATTATCTTTTTGGTGAACGTAGAGGTGACACGTGACACTTGATGTTTTCCTTTATTATACATACTAATAATAATTTCCACAACTAATTCAAATTTTTATATTTGGATCTAATTAAAATCATTATGGATAATAATGATAGATATTTATTTTAGGTAAACATTAATTTTAAATGTTACAAAATCTAATTTATTACTAATTAATTAATGAAAAAAAATAAAGTCAAAATTTAATGCAATTAAGTTAAGGTGTCAAATTTGGAAAAAGAGGTGGAAAAATAAAATTCTTGTAATGTAGAAGTGACATATGACATGAATTGTTTTGTTTTATTATAATATATTGATTAATCAACCCATGTATTACATGGGTTGATTTAGAAAATACATATTTTTTATATTTTAATAATTTATTATAAAATTTCTATATAATTAAAATAAAAAATTGAAAGCTAGTTAAATTAAAGATAAGAAAAATACTTAGTTGTTTGATATTAAAAAAAATATTATTATATTGTATTATTAAAAACAGATAATATGTGTTTGCAAAAAATGTTTGTTTTAATTTTTATTAACTTCAAATATTAAATATCAATGTAAGAAACAAAAAACTTCAATTATGTGAATGTGTACATATTTTGAAAATGATAAAATATAAAAATGGAATATCTGAAAATCAATAATCAAAATTTATCATATTCACAATAGAAGTTTTATCAAATAAATTTTAAATCTTGTTAGCAAAATAATTAACAAAAATTTTTAACTTTATTTACTACACTTTTACTTTTAAATCCAAATTTTTTACATTTGAATTTAACTATGATCATTAAGGATAATAATGACACATATTTATTTTAGGTAATATTAATTTAATATTAATTCATTAATGAAAAAATTAAAATCAAAATTTAATGTAATTAAGTTAAGGTAGTAAATTTGGAAAATGAATTAAAAAAAAAGGCATATTTGGAAAATGAATTTAAAAAAATGGCATATGTAACACCCTCTAAACCCAGCTAAAAGCCACGTCACATACAATACTCAGGTGGCATTAACGCATATAATATCCATATCACAATGTCAAGGTTTACACAAATACTGATTAATTAAAACATTTCACAAACATAGTCATAACATCTAGAGTCAATCCGACATACAAAACCCGACCCGGACCCAAATATTCACATACGAACCCAGTATTGTTTATCCCAAAATTTCCAACAGAGTAGTCACATACTAATAACAAAAGGTAGAATCTCTCGATCGCAGCAAGTCACGCTCCTATCTTCGCTCAGGAGCTGGCGGTCCTATCTTCGGTTCCCCTGATACACACATCAGACTCGAATACGTAAGCTTCGCAGCTCGTGAGTACACAAGGGTTAGACACTGCACAGTTCACATAATCACATATCGCATGTCACATGGCAGCCCTACACTACGTGGCATAACACATGTCAACCGGCCTCTAATCAGAGACCCTAGAGATCCAATACAGAAAGAGATACTAATCTCAATTGGGGAATCCCTCCCCCCTGGAGCCAAACCACGCCCGTGGAAGCTAACAGGAATAACGGCCGCATATATATATATATATATATATATATATATATATATATATATATATATATATATATATATATATATATATATATATATATATATATATATATATATATATATATGGGAACCCTACACAGGGTCAAACAGAGCTACACAGCTCCCACGATACTCATCGCAATATATAGTAATGGATCTCGAGCATATAACACATATAAAGAAGGAAGGATCATACCTGAGGGGCAGCTCGCAGTGCCCAACACAATCACAACAGTAATATACGCACATATTATGACTCGATAAAAGTAGGCCCTTTGAAAAGAACTCGTGTACTCACCTGGATCACCCCGCACAATATCTCTAATTTGCTGATCCGAACCCGGCCCGAAACGATCTCTGACAATCCCTGTACGCACAACGAACCTTCCCAGGTTAATCCCGGCTTAACAGATAAGCCCAAAATGCCCAATAATCATTAATATAATTGATAAAACCCTCAAAAAGCAACCCAAATAGGTTCCCGAGGTCTAAAAACCTAATCTGGCCAAAACAGCCCTGATCACGGCCGCGCTCATCTGATCACGGCCGCGCTCCTGATAATGGCCGCGCTCATCTGATCATGCCCGCGCTCCTTGTTAGTATATTGTGTGTAAAGATGACATTACTACTGCATCATGGCTGATTTCATAAAATACTTGAGGGTCACACCGATGAGCACAACTGAGCAGATGCAATTAAACTATTGAATAAATAATATTGGATATTGTTTATGACACGAAATAATCATTGAGATTAAATTAATGTGTGATTAATTATATCTCAAAGTACGGGGATTAAAAGTACAATATAAGATATTGTAAGTGAGTTAATTGTCATTGGATGATAATTAAATAGATAATTATGGATATTAAATAAAAGATTGATTTATTTGAATCATAATTATCATCTGTTATTTGATAATTGGATGGATAATTACAAACAAATAAATAGAGATAATTATAAATAATTATCTAGTCATTTATATATTATTAGATAATATATAAAAGATAAATATTATTTAAAAGATATATAATTATAGAGATAATTATATAAGGTTTAAATAATAAAGATAATTATTAAGATATATATTATATTATTATATTAGAGTTTGATTAAAACTCTAAATTAATAATATATATATATATATATATATATATATATATATATATATATATATATATATATATATATATATATATATATATATATATACACACGGCTAAACACATATAGATATATATCAAACCTAAAAAAAGGGGTGTAACCTACTTTATTAGTGAGGTAAACCGCCGCACACACACACTTGAAGGTGTTTGTGTGTGTGCGGTAGTTCTTCGACCGTACCAAACAATCGTGTTTGGTTTTCCCGTTCTTCGTGTGTTTGATTGCATATCTGGCGCCGCTCGATCGTGTCATCACCGGTGGATACTGAGAGCATCTCATTGTTCTTGTCAACGAATACAAGGTACGGATTTTATTGTTTTCATATTTACTTATCTTATGTTTTACTTGATGATCCGTGTACGGAATTCGTAATTTTTAAAAGCTTCCGTTGTGCGTTAATAAGATTAATGTTTATGTTTTTATGAAAAACCATACGAATTCCCAACAGTGGTATCAGAGCCATCTCAAGTAACATAATGATAGTATTATTCAAGTATTTATGTCCAACGTTTTTTTAAAGTTTCGATTTTTAATAATTAAAAGTGTTTAAACGATCGAAATCGATAATTAAAACGTTTAAGGTTTTGATTTGACTTGGAGAAAATCGACCAAAGGTTTTGGAAACCTTATGGTGATTCTCGGCCAACCTTGGAGTTCCTCGGAACTCGGGATCTTGAAACCTTAGTTCGTTTTATTTAGTTGATGTTTGATTGTTTAAAAGTGTTAATTGATTAAAAGTCGGAAAATTAAACGTTTCGGTTCGCAAAATCAAACCTAGAGATTTCGGCCATGGGTTGAGACCCATGACCTCTCGGTTGTGATGTGGTAACCGAGGTGATGGATTATTTTTTCTGTCGTGTCGTTTAATTCACGGTTAAACTCGAACAATTAAATTAAATGCGTTAAAATCGAATCAATAAATCAAAAGTGTTTGGTTATTAATATTTAGACATTTGTGACAAAATATATGTAAATATGTTTTTGGTTTTACAAAACTAAAGTGGAGACTTTATTAGTTTTTTTTATAAAATTCGCAAATCGGTTTAAATATTATTCGATTCGATAATTAAATTGGAATATGGAAATCGAAATAATCAAAGTGAGTTGATTAAAGGCTTCGATTAATTTCAGCCGTCAAAGGGTTTAACACTCTACTTGTTTTCGGTTCATATGGGTTATTGAACCCGAGTATGAGTCGGTTAACTAAGTTAGTTCTTTTCCGTTTTCCGGTAATTCGTCGTTTAAATTAAATCGGTTTTAATTAAAAGTTAAGTTTTAATGTTGAAATTAAAATTAATGGTAATTTTAATTTATAAACTAGATTTAATTTATGCATTTAATATTTAGTTCCATAAAATGCATTATTAAATTTAAGAGAGTTTAATTTAAGGATTCTATTTTCAAATTAATGAAATCGTGACTTTGAGTGTAATGCTCGGTCATGGTTTAATGTTTTGAGATTTGATCTCGACATTAACGTTTTTGGTAGAAATCGTTTAAAACCATAAAGAAAAGTTTTTGGTGTTATTTAAAGGTGGTCAATTTTCTTTAAATATTTTAAAAGACATATTTTATTGGTAAAATTGTTTATTTAGAAAATTGACATTTTAAATAAAGTTTATTTAATTCTGGAAAGATGTTTCTATTGAATAATAGTTAATTGATAATTATTTAAAGGAAGTTTAAATTATTTATCAATATTATTTGAAAATAATAACTATATTTATTAAAGATTGTTTAATAAAAAGTTTCTTAAAATAGTAAGTTTAAATCTCAAAGGTGTTTGAATTGTTAATTGAATATTTTAAGAAAGTATAGTTATGAATCCAAAGATAATGCAAAGATGGAATTGAATTTAAATTTTCGAGAAAAAGTTTCTATTTTTGGAAAGTGTTACTGAATTTCGAGTTTACGAACCGTGTTTAATTTAAGAATGATATTGGACATATTTACTTCAATTAATGGTGGATTAATTGGTTTTGGATTTATTTTCATGTCAAGATGAAAATGAATTTAGGGTTATTTACAAGCTTTACTGCTTTATTTATGTTTGTGACATAGCCGAGCCTTGAGACCCCTTGTTTGTGATGGTTGTTTATTTAATCGTGATGTTTGCTATTTTTATTATTGGTTATTTTTGGGAAGGCCTGCATGCCATTGGAATCCCGAATTTATGATGTAATCTGTAATAGGTTAGAAAATAGGCAAATGTATTTAGATTAAATTATGTAAAAAATCTTGGCGAAGATGTCCATCAAGAAGAAGGTCATTCATCAAGGACGCTTGGTGACATCATCGGATGTTGAGGCTAGTGGGAGCTGAAAGAGTTCATCCTTCTTTCCTTGTGTGTTGATTTTGTCCCTTAGGTTTTGACCTAATTGGTTTGTCCGTATGGCTCTCGGAAACCAATTTAGTTTCGGCAAGGCTATGTCACCATGTGATTGTATGTTTTATTTCTTTATGCTTTATTTATATCTGCGTGGTTGTGGTGACAAAGTAGATAAATAAAAGAAATCAAAACTACAATCATTTTTGATGAAAAATTAAAGTATTTAAAAGGAAGTTTAAATTGGAAACTTTAATTATTTTGTCAGGTGTTTGATATGACATTTTTATGAAATTAGTTTTTCAAATAAAGGAGATTTATTTTAAAATGTCATATGATCAAAGAGTTGAAATTCTTAAAAACTGGTACATTAACTGGATTGTTTACCAGAATAGGTGGTGTGTAGGACAGTCTCGCTCGGGCTATGGAATTTCCGAAAGGTTTAGAACTGAAAGGATCCTGCCCGCAGACTGACCTGACTGGCCACTAGTTCTTGGTAAGAGACTGGTTATAAACCCAAATTAAAAATCTGACACAACACACCGTCCATATAGTGGCACTCACGGTGACCGGTCGTCGTAAGTAGGTTCAGCCTTCGTTGGGTGCTTACGCCGCAAACTCGGAGAGCTGTGAGGTAAGCACTGCGGATCCTAAGTGAGACTTGGACCAGTGACTTGCAGTTGTTATATGGTGTGTGTCAGTGGTGGTTACTCAGTAAGACTGTTGCCCAAGGTGTGGATGAGATTAAACATGATCAATTTAAGAAATTGAAAATCTCATAAGATCTAAGAGTTACAAAGGAGTTGTAATTGGTAATAAGTTGCCTGCCTGAGTAGCTTATTCATGTAGGTTCAGCCTCCGTTGGGTGCATGAATAAGTAAAATGGTTCTTAGGATTAATAAATCATTTTCTAAATTTTGGGTTATTGATTTATTAATGGTTAATCAAATACTGATTTTTGAAAAATTGTTTAAGATGGTTGAAAAAGACAGAGGTAGAAGCGGTTTAATAATAACAATGACAATAACAGTAATAACAACAATGATAACGTCAATATCCTTTTCCCACTTGAAAATCCTCCCCAAAAGCACATGTTGCTACTTTGAGGTCCATTCGGGATATGGAGAACTCAAAAGAGGCAACTTCCTGAACTGGGAGTAAAATCTGACAAATGTTTTGAGTACCGGGTGAAAGTCGTATATTCTGGAAAGGGCACCAAAACCTGCTCCTGCAGAGACTGCTACAGTTGAGGAGAGAAATCTCCACAAGAAGCACTCTGAGGATTCGGTCAATGTTGCCTGTCTAATGCTAGCGACCATGACATCTGAGCTGTGGACTAGCCTTATGGACGTCTCAGCTTGACAGATGTATCGCCAGCTAAAGGATATGTTCCAGACTCAGGCTCGGACTGAGAAAGATATACGACAAGGGCTCTGAGCTCCTACAGAATGGCAGAAGGAACAACTGTTAGATCCCATGCGCTGAAGATGAAAGGTTATCTGGATCATCTTAGCAGACTTGGGTTACCCGTGACACAGGACATGACCACGAATCTAATTCTCAATTCCTTATTGAAGGAATTTTAGCAATTTGTAATTTGTTACAATATGCACGGAGAAGATGATCAGTGGGCTGCATCGGATGCTATAGACTGCTGAGGGAGTGATTGAGGAGAGAATATAGGGAAAGAGACGGAAAGGAAAGTAAGTTTTCAAGCCGGAGGTTAAAGCTAACAAGTAGCTAAAACCTAGAACCAGAGAAGTCAAATTCAAGGATGACAAATTCTTTGAGTGCTAGGAAACTGGGCACTGGGAAAGGAATTGTCCCAAGTACTTGGAAACGGTCAAGGTTGACCGCATTGAGACTTCGTGTATCTGAATCAGTCACTTCTATTGTTCTTGGATATATGATACCCAATTGAACAAAGTTTCATGCATAATGTCTGCGATGACTAAAATGAAGTGAAAAGAGATGACAGATTCAGTGGGAGCATAGAGACATCTTAGAGAATACTCTGCTGGACACTATTTTCATGTCATCAATAGTTTATCATGGTGTAGTATACAATTGATTGAATTTCTTGCAAGTATTTTTGGGATAAATAAAGAATTTTAGGAGTTAAAAAATTTGTTGCATGAAATTCCTATTGTTAAAGATTACTAAACCATGATTATAAACTATTGATTCAAGTGGAACTTGAATAGTAACTTGTCAATGGAGATTGGACAAGCTAGTAGTCATATTCAGATAAAAAGGGTTATCATGTTGTTGTGTAAATTGTTCAAGTGTTCAAATGCAGTTTCATTGAACTTGTTAATTCTTGAAAGCTTGTTCAAGAGATTATATGAGTTGGATAGTCACCTGTGATTATATAGATGAAACTAATAAAATGCAGAATTAAATGTAAAGGAGTTACATGGAGGTTAATTCATTTCACTTGTCAGAAATAATTAGACTTGAGAAGTCAGGATTGTTTAGACAAGAAGTAATCGCATTTTATAAAATTACATGTGAAATGTATACAACTTGTGTGGTGGTTAGTCAAGTAATAGCATTTGACTTGTTTAAACACTCGTCGGCAAACTTGACGGAACACTACAACAAAATGTTGTCGATAACCAGGTTCTGGTGGTTATGGATACATATCACAAATGTTGAACCTAATGTTATTAAAGATATTTGTTAAGATATAGATAAACCGCATACTGTCATATTCAAGAATAAACATCTAAACGTATCACTAGTAGCAATTAATCTGAATTGCTAGAGCTCCTAAATTTTAATCCTGGTGTCTTTATGAGTGATTTACCAGTTCCTCTAAAGATAATGGATATAAATTTGTACGGAGATTCAGATTGAGTCTGAATAATATTACAAAAGTTGTAATAAATAACTAGTGTAATTTTTCAAAGATAAACGGTAATGGAAGTTAAGTCAATTAACTAGAGAACACTCCCACTAAGATCATGTCTGAAATTAATTTTTCGATAGATCGTGTTACCGTTACATTTGATAAAGGAACAGTAGCATTAAATTGATGGAAATCATGTTGTTTATTGAGATAAAGGAGATCAACATGATATCTTTAATGTCGTTCAATTTTGCATATTTTAGAAATCCAAGAATAAATTTGAAGTTATTCTAAAATTATTCCATAGCTGCTTGTTGTCGTGGGAACCACAACAAGAATAAAAAGGCTACTGTGGTTTTTGGTTGATATTCATGGGTGATGAATATAGCGAAGGTTGGACCAAATTCACAGGTATTTGTTGCGAATAAATATTGGATTGACCCACCGATTGAGACCACTTTGTGGATCATAGTCATGAGTCGTCTCAAAAAGGTAATCCTTAGTACCTGAGATGTCTACGTACTTTAGTGCGGGTGCTGCTGTACATTTGGCCTAACCTAACGTCATCCGTAACTGGGTGATCATAACGGTTCGAGGCTGGTTGCAGTGGGAGTCGTGCTGGAGGCCTAGATAGTCAATATGGGATTTGCACCTTCTTTTAACTAAGAAGAGATATTTCTGGGCCCCTCCGCGATCGATACTGACAGAAATGCATGGCCATGCTCGGACAGAACTGATGTGTTCTACTCTGTCTGTTACAGTTCAGTATGAGATCAGGGAGTCGAGAAACATAATAGTGTTTGCTACGGTTGATCTAATCCATGCCTAGCTTTCACATTGAAATATCGCGATGCATGGGATATAACCTAAGTTTCTTTTTGGAAGGCTGTTTCAACAAGAATGCCCGAATGGGAGTCAGAGTTTTTATGACCTTGGTTGCCTAAAGTGTCTAGCCATGACCTCCTTTAGGCGCATGCTGCAGGACAGTATGTCGTCTTACACAAGTGGGAGTATGTTAGTATATTGTGTGTAAGATGACATTACTACTGCATCATGGCTGATTTCATAAAATACTTGAGGGTCACACCGATGAGCACAACTGAGCAGATGCAATTAAACTATTGAATAAATAATATTGGATATTGTTTATGACACGAAATAATCATTGAGATTAAATTAATGTGTGATTAATTATATCTAAAAGTACGGGTATTAAAAGTACAATATAAGATATTGTAAGTGAGTTAATTGTCATTGGATGATAATTAAATAGATAATTATCTAGTCTTTTATTTATTATTGGATATTAAATAAAAGATTGATTTATTTGAATCATAATTATCATCTGTTATTTGATAATTGGATGGATAATTACAAACAAATAAATAGAGATAATTATAAATAATTATCTAGTCATTTATATATTATTAGATAATATATAAAAGATAAATATTATTTAAAAGATATATAATTATAGAGATAATTATATAAGGTTTAAATAATAAAGATAATTATTAAGATATATATTATATTATTATATTAGAGTTTGATTAAAACTCTAAATTAATAATATATATATATATATATATATACACACGGCTAAACACATATAGATATATATAGATATATATCAAACCTAAAAAAAGGGGTGTAACCTACTTTATTTGTGAGGTGAGCCGCCGCGCACACACACTTGAAGGTGTTTGTGTGTGTGCGGTAGTTCTTCGGCCGTACCAAACAATCGTGTTTGGTTTTCCCGTTCTTCGTGTGTTTGATTGCATATCTGGCGCCGCTCGATCGTGTCATCACCGGTGGATACTGAGAGCATCTCATTCGTGTGTTCTTGTCAACGAATACAAGGTACGGATTTTATTGTTTTCATATTTACTTATCTTATGTTTTACTTGATGATCCGTGTACGGAATTCGTAATTTTTAAAAGCTTCCGTTGTGCGTTAATAAGATTAATGTTTATGTTTTTATGAAAAACCATACGAATTCCCAACACTCCTGATCACGTCCGCGCTCATCTGATCACGGCCGCGCTCCCGATCACGGCCGCGCTCCTGATCACGGCCGCGCTCATCTGATCACGGCCGCGCTCTTGGTCAGACTCATCTTCTTCATATTTCAGCTTCTATCCATGGGGCTTTCGACCCCAAATCCAATTTTTGCCATAACAGATCGCAAAGATCGTCCCAAAACACTTCTAAATCATACAGAAACCAATTCCCACAATCCCATAACAATTAACACATAAATTCAAGGTCAATTCAAAGATCCCTTACCTTAAGACTTCAAGAACACACCCATGGAAGCTTTTAATTGATTTGCAACACTTCAATCTCTTGTTTTGGCTTCAAATCAAACTCCAGCAGCAAGAGTTTACACACACACACTTACTTCACTGATTTGCACAAAAAGGAAGACAAAGAACGCACGTTATACACATATACGTACATATACGGATCCCGTTATAACGCGGGTTCGACACTGACACCCGACCCCAATATTAAAAATCCACTATGTACATCATTAAATCCCATTTAATCCCGTAAATCCATAATTATAAATTATCCTCTAAAATTATATCCCGAATCCACGTAATCCCCGTCCCGACACGTATAATCCACTATACGGGACGCAATTGGACCAACGCAATGCTCAATAAAATAACTAGTCAATAGGATAATTACACATACCTGCTCGGGAGTCGGGGTGTTACACATAAGTATAATTATTGATTTTAATTAAGGGTATAAGAGACATTTCATAAATAATTATGAGTTGTCATTAATCTGGACCATTGATTTCTTTCCATCCAATGGTCCAGAAACTCCAAGTGGTTTTCTTATTTTATATAGTATAGATTGTATAAAATCTATTCCTCATATTGCCATGTGTCATCACCAACAACTGACATGTGGCATTCATATTATAAAAAAGAATACACAATATCTTTTTAAATCTGTTATAAAATTATAATATGATTTTGATTGAAGTCATAACATATCAATTAAAAAATTCTAAATATTTCAATAATTAATGATCATAATATAATTAAAAAAAAATTATAACACTAATAATAAAGTAATTATCATACATATATATTTCTAATTAATTAAGGCTATAAAACTGAAAGTTTATGATAATTAATATATTATTCCTTCGTCTTTTTCTAAAACTATTAATATTTGTACGTTTTAAGTTTTGGTTTTATAAAATGTTTTGTATTAAAAATATTTGCATACTACGTAGGTAAATAAACTAGTAACTTATATTAAAGGTTAATTTTGACATCAAATCGATGAAGTATTTTAAAATTACAACATTATAACGATAATTCAATATGTTTTATAAAGATTTTGATAACGTAATTAGTACTTTTAGCAAAGTAGATAATTAACTCATCCGTTTGTTTATTTCTTTTTAAACAAATTAACTTTTATAGCTTTAATTTTATGTTTAAAACAAATTAAGATCGAATCAGATTGAGATCAAAATGCCAACAACAGTGCATGTGGAAAACAAGAATGCACCCCATTATGGACCTAATACTGTATCATCAATGACTAGCGATGCTGCTACTCAATTATCAAGTTGGACAGTTTGTATTTTCAAACTTCCTGTGATTAATTAAATCAAGAAAACTTTTCAATAAATTTAGTAAAATACAATATGGCTGGGATCTAAATACATGATAATAGATTATTATAATATAAAAATATTTATATTTTAATTAAAAAAACAACATTAATCAGTCAATGCTTTCTCGACGCACCGTATTTTTTGATGACGACAATCTAATTTGAATTAACTTTAAATATAAATATTTATATAAATTTATACATCTAATTAAAAAATATTTATCCATCTATCATGTGATCTAACTCTAAATCTTGTATTATTCATACTAGCTTATTACCCACGAATTTACGCAGATACTTTTAATATATATAAAATATAATAAATTAAAAGATAAATGTATAAATATTATTTCTTTTAAACAAAAACGAATGATATTATTATTTATTATGACTTATTAATGTTGTATATTTCTAAATATATATTAGTATTTAATTTTCTATTTTTTTAGGGCTAATTGCTATTTTGTGCATTTTTAGCATTTTTAGCAATATTATTTATTTTTTTATCATTAATAGCATCAACTTTACATTTATTATCATTTATAGCAAAACGTAAAAAAATTGTTGCTATAAATGATAAAGTTAATTCAAAAATTATTGCTATTAATGATACAAAATACTAAAGTTGATGTTATTCATATGAAAAAAATACAAAAGTTGATACTATTAGTGACAAAAAATAAATAATGTTGCTATAAATGATAAAAAAATCAAAAGTTGTTACTATTTTTAGTAATTGACCCTTTTTTTAAAATGTTTATTATATTATATTATAACTAATAACTTAGTAGATTATTAGATTTTGTTTGATTTGAATTTAAAAGTAGATTATATTAGAGTTTTGGATAGAGTATAGTTAATCTAGTGTTGATTCATGGTAATGACACGTAACTTCACAATAATTGAGTATAGTTAATCTTTTATTAGTATTTATCGATTATAGATTTATTTATATATTTAATCATCTCAGTCTTAGATTCTTATCTTATCTACACTCTTTTATATATCCAGTTAGTTGTGTCGATCTGGATTTTCATCTATACATATAAATCTGTTACGTCGTGGTCATATCATGATCCACGGATCGATCAATAATTTACTTAAGTAATTAGATCACTAGCTAATCCAATTCAAACCAAATCTATTCATTGACACCCCTAGTGCGTGCCAATGGATAATGATCCGATAACTAATTATAGATCGATCTATAATCAAACATAATAAACAGATCACTCGCTGATCAAATCCAAATATATCCATTGAAACTCCTAGCGTGTGCCAATAGATTAAACAACTAGTTAAACCACCGAAAGGAAATAAAATTTGTGAATTTTCTCGAAATGATGGATTTTAATCATGTAAATATGTTGGTCGAGTAACTTAAACGAAAACAATTGTATTTATTTTCTTATTTCTTACTTTTGGATATGTATTAGTGTGTCTTCTGCATAGGTCAAACATCATTGTTTGGATGTCTAAAGTTCAATATGATCAAATATCATCAAACGTTATCTAAAGTCCTAAATGGTCAATGTTCATATTCTGAATCAACTCTATTGTTTGACTAATATAGATGCGAAAGGAATCTTACAAAGATCTTCTTTCCCTTACCCTTACTCACATAAGATAATGTTGGAAACATATATCATTATACGTAACCAAGTCTTGGGTCGACCCATTTAGGCTCGCTCAGTCGCTCTCGACAGTGCCGGTCCAATCATATTTGGGGCCCTGAGCAAAAACTTAAAGAGGCCCTATAAATATATATGTATATTTAAAATAACCAAAATTCAAGTAAAAATGATAATTAAAAACTAAACTTATTATTATATAACATAAACTAAAAACTTTAGCAGGTCGATAATTTTGTTTAGTCGTTAATAGACCTAGGTATATATAATAAATTTTATGAGAATAGGCCCCTATGATTAATGGGTCTGGGTGGTTGTCCGTGTTGACCTTGCTCAGGGCCGGCCCTGGCTCTCGATTAAAACCAAATCTGCTTATACAAGGGTTATTACCTATTTTTCTCGTGTAAGCCTCTCATCACGCTAAAGTCTAAATTAATGGGATTATCAAAGTATAGATTCTCGAAGGCGAATTGGGATTGGAGTTTATGGATTAGAAGCTTGGAAGCAAGTTTGTTCGAATGGGGGGTTTACTTGTCGTATGTTGAGAGGTTGTGTTCTTTGGTAGTTTTGGTATTTATTGAGGATGGGTTGTTTGTTATTAATTTGTTGTTGAATTTGGCTTTTCC
Source organism: Centrapalus pauciflorus (assembly GCA_020465985.1). Taxonomy (NCBI): domain Eukaryota; kingdom Viridiplantae; phylum Streptophyta; class Magnoliopsida; order Asterales; family Asteraceae; genus Centrapalus; species Centrapalus pauciflorus. Next base: position 290,886 of record JAANYP010008432.1, read on the forward strand.
TCAAAGCTTATATTTTTGACAATTTTGGTTATATAAAGTTTTTCTTTTCAAAAATAAATCCAGTACCGTTTGCCCGGTTGGATTTAAAAGGTTTTAAGGATATGTTTAGTATGATAGAATAGAATGAAATCATATGAGATTTATATTTATTTTTTATTATGTGATAAGAACGTTAATTCTTGTTAAGAGAGAGTAGAGAATTAAGTTTTATTATAAAAGTTTCATTTCTTTAATTTTTTTCATCAACATGGAGAGAATCAAAACAATGGAAATGGAATGGATATTTAATAGTTTTTTAGTCGTATTCTATGTCAATATCTATTTATTATAACTAATCTTGATTAAAAAAGCTTATAATTTTCATTCTATTTCATTCCGTAGTACCAACGCTTTTGATTTCCTGGGATTTTATAAATAATTTGGTTGGTTGATTTTAACCTCTTGAAGTGAAGGATTTTAAAATCCTTAAACAAATAACGGATTACAAAATTATCCCGTTTTATGAAGTATATCAACATACTCTAAATGCAAACAAGAGTGCATGTAGACAGTAATTACCACAATACATCAAATGCGAACAACAGTGCATTAAGACAATACACCATATACTCACATCCAGGGGTGAATTTAAAACATTTTTTATGGGTCTAATCAAGGTTGTCAATATCGAGATTTTATCTAAAATCGTTTTCGTCTCTGCAAGATCGGGATTGTAGGATCGGATCAGGATCGTAAGATCCTACCACAAAATTACTAACTTTTAATATTGTGTTCTAGATACTATAGTTTGTGATTCTATACTATAAATTATTTATATAACACTTCAAAAAAATATTTATATAATAAATAGGGTAACAACCTACATTCATGTTTAAAATTTTTATGGTAATCCAGAAAAAGTCAATCAATCATATATCTTAGAGAAAATTACTGATTTGGTCCCTGTGGTTTGTTCATTGTTGCTGGTTTGGTCCTTTAAGATCAAAAATTACTCCGTTGGTCCTTATGATTGTAATTTTGTTTCATGGAAGGTCCTTTTGAGAAACGGCCGTTAAGTGTCAAGGTTAGTGAATGGGCATTTTAGTCTTTTACAAATGAAAACACAACAGAGAAAACAGGTTCTGCTGATTCGATAACATGAGTGAAAGAAACAACAACTTTAGAAAATGAAACACAAGCAGATATGTGACCAATTGTGTGAAAAAGTGCAGGGCCCAAAAGAGCAATGATGAAAGATTTATCAATTTTAGGGCAAGGTTGAAGCTTTGAAGCCCAGAGAAACAACATCCATAAAGAACCAACAACTAGTTGAAAAGAAGCAAGAAGCCATGGATACGGGAAATTGTTCAAAACCTTCTTATTGTAAATATTGAAAACAATATTCTGAAAGTACCAAAATCCAAACACAATCGCAAGTTGAAAAGTCTTGTTTGGCTTCTGCTCAATTTCTTCTCCATCTGGGACTGGGATTGAATCCTGAGAGCTTCCAGATGCTGATTTAACGATCTGTAAAGAGGGTTTCTTCTCAAATCCATATGGGGTTTTGAGAAAGTTGCTAACTTGATAGATCTGAGGAGTGGGGTTGTTGTGGAATTTGTTCAAGACTGAGACTTTAAACTTCGATTGTATCAATCGATGCGAAAGTGAAGGGTTATTAATGGAGGATTTAAGGTGGGATTTTGAGAAAGTGACAGATGACGAAGGAAGAAGATTCAACAACATCATTCTGCAATCTAAAAAATTCTAAAGAAAAAACAAAAACAAAAAACAAAGATGCTAAAAAGAGATTTGGGAACAAACCCTTTAATCAGAAGGATCAAAGAGTTTGTGATCTTGGAGGAATCTGAGTGAGAGAGGGAGGTGTTGGGAGTCTGAGTGAGACGGAGACCGGTGAGGAGAGAGAGAAGGTAAAAGACTAAAATGCCCATTCACTAACCTTGACACTTAACGGCCGTTTCTCAAAAGGACCTTCCATGAAACAAAATTACAATCATAAGGACCAACGGAGTAATTTTTGATCTTAAAGGACCAAACCAGCAATAATGGACAAACCACAGGGACCAAATCAGTAATTTTCTCTATATCTTATAATTTAACTCATTATCCTGATGGGTATAATGATTGGATCTAAGTAAAATGTTGGATCGAATAGGTAACAATCCCATGGGAACCCGGTTAAAAGAGTTCGGACCAAGTAAAAAGCAGGATCGGATCGGTGACCGATCCTACGATCATGCGAACGATCCCACGATTTTACGTTCGATCTTGGTATAAAACGATCCTACGCCGATCCTGCTCAAAATCATTTGGTAGGATCTTACGATCCTACGATCTTACTCGCGATCTTAACAACCATGGGTGTAATTTTATCAAAATATGAAAATAATGGATATCAATTACGTATATTATGTTGATTTTATGTAAATCTATCTATTCTATTATATAAGTAACTAGATGTCACATGACACCTACATAGAGAGAGCAGCGCCAATTGGCTAAACATTGGATTGTCACGTGTACCTAACAATTTTCTATTTAATTTTCTTTTAAAATTTGTTTTTTCCAATCTATCTATAAATACTATTAGAAGAGTAACTATTTTGTCACGTGTCGTCATTTGCTATTGACACGTATCATCACCTCCTACCACCATTTGGATCTTATATTTTTAAATTTATAATTAATCCATATAATAAATAATTTAAATAATATCTAATCAAATCTAAATCTTATCTAATATAAAACTCAAATTTGAATTTAAATTTGAATTTGAATGTTATATATTTATCTATATACTAGATTAATACCCATGTATTACATGGATTAATGTAAAAGATTTGTTATAAATTAAATTTTAATAAAGAGGTGGGATCTCTTAAAAACCTTCAAATTTTTTTTTAAATTACGATACAATAAAAACCAATAAAAAGATGTCATACATGCAAAATCATTGAGTCAATGGTAAAAAATGACGACTCTAAGTCAATGTTTAAGTCAAAGAAGACGACTAAAATGTGATTCAAAATATTTGAATTATTGATTTAATGGTAAAAAATGATGACTCTAAGTCAATCTTTTAAAAAATTTTATTATAAAATAATTTTTTTATTTTACCAATTTTTTTAAATTATTTACTCTTTAGGATATTTAAACATGAAATTTATTATTTTATTGATTTAAAAAAATTATTTTAGCTTGCTAATCTTGAAAACTTTTAATGAATATTAATTGTAGTTTGAATTATTTTAGGTAACAAAAATAATAAGTTTCAACAATTAAATGATAAGAATGTTATTTAAATTAATGTTCATTTAATAAACTTATTATTGATTGATTATATTTTTACGTATACTTTAGTCTTAAATATGTTATAAGAATTTAATTACGTTTGTTAAAAAAATTTCATTTTATGATCATTTTTATAACTATAAATGTTTTTTGAATTATTGATTTAGAATTAATAATAAGATAGAATTATGACATTAAACTAAATCAGTTATTTAAATATCTTGAATTACATATGTAATAATCATTAAAAAAAATTTTAAAATGATAATAACTGATAATTCAATATATTCAACATAGTAGTTTGAATAAATAATTTAAAATTTTGAATACACTTTTTCCATCTTTTTTTACTCTAACATTGACTTATAACCCTTTTTTGACCATTAATCCAATGGTTTTGTTCATCTTTTCTTGGTTCTTAATTTAAGGATGATTCTTAGATAATTTCTTTTTCTCTCACAAAGACACACACAAACACATATGGAGAGATTTTATTATATCACAAGTCCAGAATGGTCTATGTGGTTTATATGGAATCACGGATTTAGATACTGAAAAACTTTATTACACCACAAGTACTTAAAATTGAAAAGTTGTAACATTTTAATCTCTGAAACTAATGACGGATAACTTGAGTAGTTTACTTTAGGGCCATTTTTGTACATCAGTCTTTCATTGACCATTTGAGTAATTTTCCAGCACTTGTTTTTTTCTTTTTCTATATATTATAATTAATTTATTTCATACATTTTTTATTTTTTTTTTCATAATTTAATTATCTAAAATATAACATTTTATTTTTATTATTTTTGTTTTAGTTACTAATTTATTATTATTCGTATGTTTATTGTTATTATTAGTGTTAACTATTTTTATATATTACTATAATTATCTGTTCAAGATTGTTATATGATAAACTTGGTTCATTATTATTTTCAATTGGTTATTGAATATTCGAATAAATTCTGAATGGTTAACCCTTTTTTGTCAAAAAAATTAATATAGGAATGGTTCGCCGTTTAATTAAAATCATAATGACTCATCGTTTTTTATCAAAAAAATTAAAATCAGAATGACTCGTCGTTTTTGATCAAAAATTAAAATCTGAATAGTTCGTTATTTCCGATCGAAAAAATTAAAATCGAAATTGTTAAATCTTATTTTATTCGAAAATCAAAATCAATATTGTTCGTCGTGTTTTGTTCAAAAAAAATTAAATTCGGAATGCTTCGTTGCTTTCTGATCAAAAGAAATCCAAATCCCTAGAATGGTTCTTTATATTTTGTTCAAAAAAGCTAAATCGCATAGTTCATCATTTAATTTAAATTAAAAGGGTTAAAAAATTTAACGATAAATTATTCAAATTTTAATTTTTTTTTAACCTTTAAAAAGACACATTCTGATTTTATTATTTTTGAACAAAAAACAACATCATTTCTATTTTTGATTTTCTTTAAATGAAAAAAACAAAGGAACATTTCTATCTATCTATTCTATTAAAAAATAGTAAATAGATTGTCACTTGACACATAAATAGACTGCCAATTAGCGTAGCCTATATTTGACACGTATATTTTATAATTTTTTTGTTAAACGATTAATTTATAGTTACTATATTTAGAAATATTTTTAACAACCCTAGGTTAATAGATCATTTTTTAAAGGTTAATATACAACACCTATAAAATGAAAATTTTGATTTTTAATAGTTGACATTAATTCAATAAAGCTAATGATTTCTTGTATCTCAATTATGTATTGTTATTAACTATAAATAAAGTTAAAGATTTACTCTGCTTTCATGATTCGTTATAGTCAAAGGGTATTAAAAACATTTTTGACATTTTTAAAATTTTTACATAACTACTTTTTAACACTTTCAGTAAATTTTTAAAAACATTTTTATAGTTTAAACATTTTAAAAAAAATGTTTAAAAACTTAATACATTTTGAAAAACTTTAATTGTTTTGAAAAGTTTAAAATTTTTTAAAAGTTAATTTTTTGAATGTTTTTAGATAAGTTAAAGAAAACTATCAAAAAAAACTTCAAATTTATTTGTTGTTCATCAAAATATTTGATTTTTTTTTTGTTTTCTTATTCATGAAAACATTTAAGTTTTTCAACAAAAAAATCAATAAGGAAACCTAAAGTTAAAATACTATTTTTTTTTTAGTTTGTGATCGTCAAAATGATGAAATAACAATTTATATATTTTAATCATTATTAAAAGTCATTTAACGTAAATAGGAAAAAAAAATGAATACTTGATAATAATAATTTATTTTATGATTTACAAAAGGTTTACGTTTTATTTTAAAAAATCTAAACTCAAAACGTTATTTTTTAGTTTTTAATTGATAATAATTATTATTCGTATGTCTTTAAAAATGTTTTATTATTTATTTCCATGTGTTCAACACTAAATAAATTATACTGATTTTTAAAATTATTTTGAATTATTTTATTATTTTATATTAATAGATATAATAATAATAACATAAATATTAGAGTAAATTACACAAATGGTCCCTGTGGTTTGGTGCTTTTTGCTCTTTTCATCCCTCAAAGTTTTTTTTTGCACCAATGGTCCCAAAATCCCAAACCTTTAACACAAATGGTCCCTCTGACTAACATCCGTTAACTTTGACCGTTAGAGAGGAGGGCATTTTCGTCTTTTTGTCATTCAGGGACCATTTACGTAATTTTCTAATAAACTTTTAAAACATAAATTTTTTTATAAATTATTTATATTTAAACAAAATATTTCCATAATTCTTCTTCAAGCAAATTAAAGAAATCACCTTCAAACAAACAAAATGGGAATGAAGAGGGGTTTTGCTGGGAGGTTCGATCTCGTCTCATTTCATTGTGAAAACTCAAAAATAGGGATCCAAAAAAAAACCCCATGTAAAATCTCAGTTTTCTGAAAATAAAACTCTCTGTGCATTCAGAGCACCACCATATCAATAAAATTATTCATTCTGGGGGCAACTATCAGAGGTGAGAATTTGGTGAAGAATGTTGGATAAAATGTCTAAGCAGAAGCAGATTCCTTGGCAATCTTCTCAGCCTTGGCAATCACCTCGTCGATTCTTCCTCCCCTTCCACGGCCACCACCTCCGCCTCCTCCCCTTCCGCGGCCACCACCTACGCCGCCTCCCCTTCCGCCGCCGCCGCCGCCGCCTCCCCCTCCCCCGCCTCCTTCATCGTGGGATTTCTGGGAACCCATGTCGTTGTCGGAGAGGGTACGCGATGACGAATGGGAGGATATATCCACCACCGCCGCCTCGGAGACGGTGGTAACAACCACCATTGAAATCATCTCTTCCCTCTCTAATATTGAATAATAACGAATAGAAGAGAGTATCCATCTAAAGAACGAGATCTGGGTTTCGTAAACAATCCAAATCTGGGTGTCGGTTGATATGGAATAAAAAAAAGATCCCAACTAAAGAAAGGGATTTGGATTCTAAAACCCATTTAAATCCAACCTCTAGATATAGGTGTGCATGAGCAACCATGGAATATGTTCTCTGTAAATGGAAACAAAGATGGGGGAGGTCTTATCCATGATATGGGTTTGGTGTGGATGAGTGGATCTGTGACTGCATCTTCTTGATTTGGGGTGTGTGATAATAAATAAATTGTTATTTAAAAATGAATATAAAATAAAAACAAAAAAAAAAATAAGACTATTAAAAAAATTACACGAATGGTCCCTGAGATTGCAAATGACGAAAATACCCTTATGAGTTAACATGACTAACGGATCAAACTAACGGCAGGGACCATTTGTGTGAAAGGTTTGAGATTTTGGGACTATTGGTGCAAAAAAAAAGTTTGAGGGACGAAAAGAGCAAAAAGCACCAAACCACAGGGACCATTTGTGTAATTTACTCTAAATATTAATTATTAAACTAAGAGTAAATTACAAAAATGATCCCTGTGCTTTAGTCAAATTTATAGATTTGGTCCCTGGTCTTTAAAAATTGCATAAATGGTCCCTAAAAACATTATTTATTTGCAAAAATAGTCCCTCTTTCTCTTAACTTTTTTTAAATGACGGTTTTGCCACTTTCTTAATAACAATTTTGGTCCCTCATTTATGTAACTTATTTTCAGTTTTAGTCCTTATCATAATTTTTTACTTTTTGCTTAAATATTAAATGTTAACTTGAGAGTTAATTATTATTTTTATTTATAGATTTTTATTTTTAAAATATTTATTTATTTTATTATTAATATTATACTTATTTCTATATTTAACTTTATTTGATTTACGTCTTTTTTATGTATCCAATTTATTTATTAAAATATTTTACTTATCTTACGTTTTATTTGTAAAAATATATATGCCTTTTTATCTTTTCTACGTCTGCATCTAACTATTTATTTTGTTAATATTATTTTACTTAATTATAATTTTTATAAAAAAAATATAAACTTAGGGACCGTCTAATATAACTATTTTGTTATATATTGTGGCGCTCATGCTATCATTTTATTCTAATTATTTTGGGGTTTTATTCATTTTGATTTAAATATTTTTTAATTGTAACACATTTTACTGTTTTATTCCTTTTATTCTGATTATTTTGTTACATTAATATATTTCTGATTTTTATTATGATAATTTATTACATTAATATGTTTTGATTTAATTACAAAATATACAAACGAAAATGTATCTAACAAAGTATACAATTCAAAACGTGTACATTTCGTTAAATCAAAACATATTTAAGTTTAAATGGTTTATATATTTTACTTAAAAATTACAATTAATTCAAAATGTATTAACGTTATAAAATATTTAAGATAAAAACGAATAACACGTCAAGTTTTTTTTTTTGAAAATAATAATTAAGTCGAAACGTATTAACGTAACAAAATATTTAAATAAAAAAGAATAAGATGTTAGGTTTTTATATTTTTATTAGAAATTATAATTAAATCGAAATGTAATAGGCAACGAATACTTAAACAAACGAATAAAACACTAAATTCAAATTGAACGTATTAATATAACTCAATATTGAAATAAAAAGAAATAAATACTAAATTTGAATCCAAACAAATTAAAAAAAGATATTTAAAACAAAACTAATAAAGCCCTTAGTTTATATACTTTCTTAAAAAGTATAACCAAATCAAAGTATATTAACGTAATGAAATAGTTAGATAAAAATATATAAAAGATAAAAATATATAACTATTTTAACAAATGAAACATAAGATAAACACTACAAGAAAAGTGTCATTTAGTGACACACGATTTTAGTGACTCAAAAATAAGTGTCACTATAACTTACTTTTAGTGACACTTATGAAAAAGTGTAGGTATAGATCAATCTTTTACCCACACTTTTTCTAAATTAGTGACACAAACACATACATTTTTAGTCACTATATATCAATACCCACTCCACTTTTACCCACTCTTTTTGTTGTCAAAAAAGTGTCACTATAGGTATCAAAATCTTTTACCTACACAACAAAAAGTGTGGGTAAAAGTGGAGTGAGTATAGATATATAGTGACTAAAAATGTATGTAGGTATAGCCCTCAAGTATTTTGTGACAAAATTTTTGTGTCACTAATTTAGAATAAGTGTAGGTAAAAGATTACTCTATACCTACACTTTTTCATAAGTGTCAGTAAAATGAAGATATAGTGACACTTTTTTTTGTGTCACTAAAATCGTGTGTCACTAAAAGATACTTTTCTTGTAGTGAAATAATTGTTTAATATTTAAATTGAATATAAAAAACGTAAAATAAATAAATTAAATATTCTAATGGGATAATCTTAAATAAATAAGAATAAACATATTATAAAATCAAAAATGTATAAATAATAATAGTTAATTTTCTAATTAATATTTAAAAGTTAAACAAAATTAAAAATTTATGAAAAGGACTAAAACTGAAAATAAATTACATAGTTGAGGGACCAAAATTGTTATTGAGGAAATGGCAAAACCGTCATTTAAAAAAAGTTAAGAGAAAGAGGGATCATTTTTGCAAGCAAATAGTGTTTTGAGGGACCATTTATGCAATTTTTAAAGACCAAGGACCAAATCCATAATTTCGATCAAACCACAGGGTCCATTTATGTAATTTACTCTTAAACTAATAAGAGTAAAATGTTCATTTTAAATGGCCAAATGACCAAATCAGTAACAAAACTGCAACCACAAAGACTGTAAGTGTAATTTTCAAATTTAAAGGACTCAATCAATAATTTATAATAAACCACAGGGACGAAATTTGTAATTTACCCTTTAACAAATATGATTATTCATTAATAAATATATTATTATTATTACTATTATCATTATTATTAATTATACCTATTTATTTTTTTAAAAATAAATCTATATTTATCTTTTTAAAATTATTTCTATTTATATACAATTAATTAATTTATGTCTCTTTTACGTATTCAATTTTTTTATTAATGATTTACTTATTTATATTTTATTGGTTAAACTTTTTGTAAATTTTTATCATGTATATTTTCTATCTAACTATTTCATTACGTTCATAAATTTTGATTTTATGTAAATTTCGGTTTAAATTTACTAATTCATTACGTTAATAAATTTTGATTTAAATTTACTATTTTATTATTTTCGATATAAATATTTTGTTACACTAATACGCTTAGATTTAAATTTGTTGTTTTATTTGTTTTGGTTTAAGTATTTTCTTATGTTAGTACATTTTCATTTCAGTTTAGCATTTCATTCGTTTTGATTTACAATTTAGCTACGTTAATACTTAAGTGAAATGAACAAATTATTTAAGTGAAAACGAATAAAACATATTAATGTATAAAGTTGTAAATCATAATGATTAAAACAATATATATATATATATATATATATATATATATATATATATATATATATATATATATATATATATATATATATATATATATATCAAATGTATCGGCATAACAAAATATTTAAAATTACAACAAATAAAATACTAAATTTAAATCAAAACGTATTAAAGTAACAAAATATTTAAATCAATAGTCACAAAGTATTAAATTTAAATTGAAATGTATTAGCAAAAAAAAAATTTTTATTTAAAACGAACAAAAGCCTAAATTATTTATTTTTCATAATAATAATAATCAAATTAAAATATATTAAGGTAATAAAATAGTTAAATGAAAAAGTATAAGTAATAAAAATATACAAATAGGTTAACAAATGAAATATAAAATAAATAAATCTTTAATAAATTTAAAATAGTCGTAAATTAACTAAATTAAGTATATAAATAAAATTAAATTTTAATAATAAATATAAAGTTATTTTAAAAAAAGATATAAATAATAATTATAATATATTTAATAATGAATTAAATCATAAAATGTTAAAAGAATATTTCAAGTTTAAATATTAATAAAATTTGAGTTTTTTTTGTCATTTTAATGCACTTTTGCGATGGATTTCTAATGAAATTTGAGTTTTTTGGTCATTTAATTGCACCTTTACACACGCACAATGTCCTACGACATGAATGTACACATGTACGGTGTTTACGGGGTCACATATGATCATTTGAAAATACATGTGTATATACTTTGAATGTGATTAGCTTCATGATTATATATTTAAACAACGAGTAACATACATACATACATACATACATACATACATACATACATACATGTGAACGTATATAGCATTATGAATTTGGCCATGATTTGCCGTTCACCTATGCATTAACATTTATACTAGCTTGTATCTACATGAAATACATTTAGAACAAAAATAAAAATAAAAAATGATAAAGACCCGTATCAAATCCGTCGCAATTTGCTACGGCTTTGTGACAGAATTTGAGCATTTTATTAATTTTAATGTCATTGTTAGACACTCACAATCACGAAAGACATCAACATAAATGTATGATATTTTGGTGCCCAATTGGATACATTCGTTATTACACTTTATTTGCATTAGCTTTGTGATTATATAAACACACTCGTATTGAAAGGACCGGATATTTTGAAACTAAATTCCACCAAACACATACAAAATACCTCCAAAAAATACGGGATAAATTAAATTTTCTTCTAAAGTCATACCTCGATACATAGACAATCATCCATAATAACAAATTACATTAACCAGAGTACGCTAAATAAGTTTAAGAGTACATATCAATACATCTAGGATTCTACCCGACCCTCAAAAGGCAATACAAAATAATGTTAGCGTCTCGGTCAACAAAGTCAACGGTCTCAAACTGGAGCCTTACCCTTATCCGCTCCACCTGAAATAATAAGTCCCCACAACCGGGGTAAGCCGTCGCCCAGAGAGTAACAAGATTTAAAAGCACAAAAGTACATATGTAAATATGCATGAATAGAAACGAAGCATGAGCTCAATAATTTCCTACGCGCCCCTCATCCGAGCTGACGCCGCACCCCTCATCCGAGCTGGTGCTGGTTAAACCGTACAACCCCTCATCCGAGCTGGCGCCGGTTTAACCAAAAACTTGGGGGCTAACCGACCCGGCCTACACACAGTAGCGTCGGCGCCCAAATCCACATCGTATAGTACAAGTATGCATACAGGGAATTCACGCTTACACATAGGCATAGATTTCTAACAGAAAGGTAGGATAAATATATCATGTGTTCGACATAATCATGAAAATGATAATAACATGACAGGGTGATACAAATGAAGCGAATATAACAAATATGCATAAACACATATAACTATTAATGCAGATAAATCTGTTACTCACAGTGATACTGATTGCCCTTCGAAGCACTCATGAAGAAATTCCGGCCAACCAAAATATCATAACTCACCACATCTGACTATCGACCTGATAATAAAAGTGCATCGCTTAATTGTCACTGTTTAATCCGTATAACACTAAAATTCCTTGATTGGCCTATAATTTCAAAGTTCGTGGTCTAAATCGATAATTATTCAATTATGTGACAATATCTTTGAAATTAATTAAACTTTAAGTTTTATTTAGCCTATAATTATAGGTCTCAAACATGTTGCAGCTAAAATAGTTAAATTTATAATAATGACCGTTGTTTAACTTTCTTTAAGTCATTAATTAACAAGGTACCGAAGTATGTTGTCTAAATTTGCAACTATTGAAATAATTATTTAATTTATTAAAAGCTAAAGAATTATATTTTAAGATCTTTGGTTAAAGAGAAATTCATGATTGAAGGTTAGAAGTTAGAAAACTTTGCTCCAGTCACAAAATTTATGACAATATCCGGTATATGATCGATCGGAAATTGATTCGTAGTTTATGTTTTTTTTTTTTTTTTTTTTTTTTTTTTTTTTTTTTTTTTTTTTTTTTTAACTTTTAAAGCTTCGTTGTATTTTGACATAAAGTATTTAGATATTCGAAACGGTGTCGAATTATGGAACTGAAGTTAATAAATAATATCGATTAGTTTACAATACTAAAACTAGTGTAAATTAAATTAATTTCATATGATTAGATTAGGTTAATAAAGTCGACTAACACACCTCAACTAAATTAATCATCAATCTTATAAAACTAGACTAATAGTCTTACATAAACTAATTAAGCATACAAATAACTTGGTAATGATTAGCATTTTAATTACATAAAGCAAACTTAGAATAATACATCCCTTAATATTTATGTGGGTCATGCCCATATTCGACTCTTTTTTTTTTTTTTTTTTTACTTGACCCAACCGAACCAAAAAGGAAAAGAGCCAAAATAGTTACATGCATGGTTCCCAAGTTTATTATTTCTTTGAAAGTTTATTATGATGGTTTGCAAAAGTTGGTGTTTCCTCCATTAATGGAGGTTTGAAAGGAGTGAAGAAGCTATCAGGCTATAAATGTGACCAAGAACTTCATTTTCAGTTTGTAAAAGAAATAAAATTTCTATATATAACTTTGGTTCAACACACACAATAGTCCGGGAAATGGAATTGGAGCAGCCAAGTAGGTTACCTCAAGTAAAGATGAAGACAAATAAAAAAATGATGATGATGATGAAGGAGATGAGTCTTCAATGTTCCAACCTCCACCTTTTGAATCCCTCCGGCAAGTTTTAGTGAAAAAAAATTGGTTATAGAATGAGATCAAGGATTTGTGTGAAAAAGATACTAGGGAAGAGTGTATATGAAGTGTAGTTTAGGAAATAAGACAAAAACTTAGAATGATGCAGACAATTCCAACAGCCCCTAAACTAGTGTAAGGACTTTTCACAATATTGGTCAACTTTGAGGTATTTTATCTCAAAAAAAAAAAATGTTGCTATTAGCAATTAACTAAAAAATTAGTATTCAATGACATGTTGGTTACTAATTTAAAAGAAACACTTACCAAAGTATTTCTTTATTATTTTAGATTCGACGAAAATTTGAATCTAGGTTGGTTTTATTTTTAAAGTGTAAGTCTTTATCATTATTTGGTTGCTTTGAAATTCCTGATTTTATTTCCACGGTTTTATTTTATTTTTTTTATTTTTTTCACTATGATTAAATAACTCGTAAGTTCTAGTATTTAAATAATTATCAAAAAAATACGGACGTTACAATCTCTACCTCGTTGGATTGATCTCGTCCTCGAGATCATGAAGTCTGAAATAAGCTCGGGTGCTTCGCCATCATTTCTGCCTTAGATTCCCACGTGTGGTTCGGTCCACGATGATGACGCCACTTAACGAGAACCATCTCAATTCGCTTGTTCCTAAGCTCCCTCACCTTCTCATCTAGAATAGCTTCGGGCTCCTCGACATATCGCAATCGCTCATCAATACTAACATCAGCAGTGGGCACTATCTCTTCATTATTCGATAGACACTTCCTCAAATAGCTGACATGGAAGACATTATGAACACCGGCTAACTCAGGTGGTAACTCCAATCTATAAGCTTGTGCACCGATGCGCTCAATAATCCTATACGGGCCAATGAAACGAGGGCTAAGCTTGCCCCTTTTGCCAAATCTCATCACACCCTTCCAGGGTGACACCTTAAGATAGACTCTACTCCCAACTTCTAACTCTACATCTCGGTGCTTACGATCTGAGTACATCTTCTGTCGATCCTGGGCTGCCTTCATTCGCTCTCGAATAATCTCTATTTTGTCGTGCATCATCTGAAGTAATTCTGGCCCACCAAGTGGCCTTTCGCCAACCTCACGCCAACAGGTGGGAGTACGACACCGGCGACCGTATAAAGCCTCGAACGGTGCCATGCCAATAGTGGAGTGATACGAGTTATTATAAGAAAACTCAATCAATGGCAGGTGTGTATCCCAATTACCCCCAAACTCTATCACACAAGCACGTAGCATGTCCTCGAGGGTCTGAATAGTACGCTCACTTTGACCATCAGTCTGTGGGTGAAACGCGGTACTAAGGGTGACACGCGTCCCCAACTCCTTCTGCAAACTCTGCCAAAATCGTGAGGTAAATCGGGAATCTCGATCTGACACAATCTTCTTCGGCACACCATGCCTCGCAACGATTTCATCAATGTAAATCTGCGCCCACCGATCCATCGAATAGTTTTCCCGAACGGGAATGAAATGAGCACTCTTCGTAAGACGATCGACCACAACCCAAATAGAATCATGTTGCCTCTGAGTCTTAGGGAGTTTAGTCACAAAATCCATCGAGATCGCTTCCCACTTCCACATTGGAATATCTAACGGCTGTAAACTTCCATAAGGTTTCTGATGTTCAGCTTTCACTTGAGCACATATAGAACACTCTTCAACAAATCGACCCACGTCCCGTTTCATACCAGGCCACCAAAAGTCAAAATACAAATCACGATACATCTTAGTAATACCAGGGTGCACAGACAATCTGGAATTATGAGCCTCAGCCATTACAATCTTGCGCAAGTCACCATGTTTGGGCAACCCTATCCTTGTATCAAACAACATCACACCTCGACTATCAGGAGAAAGGCGGTCCACATAGCCAACCATGCGCTCTGACTTCAAGCGGTCCGCTGATAATGCCTCAGATTGGAACCTTAACAACTCGGGAATCAAAGAACCTTTTGCCGGCGGGCGGGCTGCCACGCAACATAGAGCACCAGAATAAGCTCTACGACTCAAAGCATCTGCTACAACATTCGCTTTACCTGGGTGGTAAAGGATCTCGCAGTCGTAGTCCTTAATTAACTCCATAGCACGCTGCTGTCTCATATTCAACTCCTTCTGATCGAAAATATACTTCAAACTCTTATGGTCGGTAAAGAGCTGACATCTCGTGCCATATAAATAGTGACGCCATAACTTGAGCGCAAAAACCACCGCTGCTAACTCCAGATCATGAGTAGGATAATTTTTCTCGTAGTCCTTAAGCTGCCTCGATGCATAAGCAATCACTCTACCTCGTTGCATCAAAACACATCCTAAGCCGCGTAAAGATGCATCACTATACACCACAAAGTCGTCACTACCCTCAGGAAGAGAAAGAACAGGAGCCTCACTCAAACAACGCTTCAAAGTCTGGAAAGCCTGCTCCTGCGACTCACCCCAAATAAAGTTGACATTCTTTCGAGTCATAGCGGTCAAAGGAACAGCGATTTTAGAGAAATCGCGAATAAAACGACGATAATAACCGGCAAGACCCAGAAAACTACGAACTTCAGATGCATTACGGGGCTGCACCCAGTTCTGGATTGCATCAACCTTAGATGGGTCTACAGAAACTCCCTCGCCACTAATCGTGTGACCGAGGAACTGAACCTGAATTTTCAACAGCAAAAAGATTAGAATCACAAGCGAATTATTTAATACCTAAATTAAACGATTGGTACCTTCTTCAACCAAAACTCGCATTTCGAGAACTTAGCATACAACTTCTCGCCCCGCAACAGTTCTAATAATTGCCTCAAATGCTCGGCATGATCGGTCTCGGACTTAGAGTACACTAGAATGTCGTCAATAAATACAATCACCGATCGGTCAAGCAAAGGACGACATACTCTATTCATCATATCCATGAAAGCGGCTGGTGCATTGGTCAAGCCGAACGGCTACACCAAAAACTCATAATGTCCGTAACGAGTGCGAAAAGCGGTCTTGGGAATATCAGCCTCGTGAATCTTCAGCTGATGATACCCCGATCTCAAATCGATCTTCGAAAAACAACACGCACCCTGAAGCTGATCGAATAAGTCATCAATACGAGGCAAAGGATACTTATTCTTCACCGTAACTTTATTCAGCTCCCGATAATCGATGCACATCCGAAGT
The DNA here is from genome assembly GCA_020465985.1 of Centrapalus pauciflorus. Classification (NCBI taxonomy): domain Eukaryota; kingdom Viridiplantae; phylum Streptophyta; class Magnoliopsida; order Asterales; family Asteraceae; genus Centrapalus; species Centrapalus pauciflorus. The sequence continues at coordinate 307,437 of JAANYP010008432.1, forward strand.
GTGCCATCCTTCTTTTTAACGAACAAGACCGGAGCGCCCCATGGCGAGGTACTCGGTCGAATGAAACCCCTGTCAAGAAGCTCTTGAAGCTGAATGTCCAGACGAAAAACCTCCCTGTCTTGGCTGAAACTGCTGAAATCCCTCAGAACGAGCCTTCTTAGATGGCGGAGGCATCGATGCTGCATCAGATCTTGTTAAGGCCCTCTCGCGCTTGCGTGCGCAAAGGGCTGCCTCCTCAAGAGAATCAAAATGTCGGAGCTCTACAAACTCGCGAATCTCGGCTCGAAGCCCATCAACAAACCGCTCTATCTTCGTCTCCTCATCTAGCTGATATCGGCGAACAAACTGTGACTTCTCTCTGAATGATGCCTCATAATCCATCGCTGTCATATTTCTCTGACTGAGAAACATAAACTCCTGCTCGATCTGCCTCATCAGGTCTGGTGGACAGTACTGACCCATAAACCTCTGCTGAAACTGCTCCCAAGTCATAGTCTTTACCCCATTGGTACCCACAGTGCTAGCAATATTTTTCCACCATGTCAGAGCACGACCTATCAGCATCCCCGTCGCATAATTAACCCTATCTGAATCCCGACAGTGGCTCATAGAAAATGCCTTCTCTGTCACCTCGATCCACTGTATTGCCTTGATAGGCTCTGTCGTCCCAGCAAATTCTTGTGCTCCACAACTCCTAAACTCTTTAAATGTACCTCTGTCACCTGATCTCCTTGCGGTTCCCATAGCTATCCCGTCCGCACCGCCACCGTTCTGGTGTGCCAACACATTATCGCCGGCACCCGATCGTGAAGTGGCGATCAAATCTCTCAGCTCCTGAAGGTCTCTCTGAATCCCCATATAACTTTCGGCCACAGTGTTTCGTACGTACCTCGAAACATGTCGCATCAGTCTGCGCTCCTGCGCTTCAAACGGGTCGATCTCATCTTCTGGTTCGGTATCGTCTTCTTCCCGAGTATTCTCGATGTCCTCCTCTTCAACAATAACCTCATCCTCTTTTCTCAGGTCTTTCGGTGAACTCTGGCTTTCAAGGTCAGCCATCATACTGAAATTTAGGAATTTACATATTTATCAAGCATTTATACATTTATTTATGTTTTGACATTTCACATGAAGTTACAGGGTTAAAGGTATTATTTAAATTCTAACTTATCCCATACCCAATTCCTATAAGTATTTAGTTGTTGTTATCCCGTATGATTCACAACTTACTCTAACAGTGATCATGCAATCCTACGGTTTAAGACTAAGCACCTAATGGTACCTAATTCACTTAAACCTGGCTCTGATACCATATTGAAAGGACCGGATATTTTGAAACTAAATTCCACCAAACACATACAAAATACCTCCAAAAAATACGGGATAAATTAAATTTTCTTCTAAAGTCATACCTCGATACATAGACAATCATCCATAATAACAAATTACATTAACCAGAGTACGCTAAATAAGTTTAAGAGTACATATCAATACATCTAGGATTCTACCCGACCCTCAAAAGGCAATACAAAATAATGTTAGCGTCTCGGTCAACAAAGTCAACGGTCTCAAACTGGAGCCTTACCCTTATCCGCTCCACCTGAAATAATAAGTCCCCACAACCGGGGTAAGCCGTCGCCCAGAGAGTAACAAGATTTAAAAGCACAAAAGTACATATGTAAATATGCATGAATAGAAACGAAGCATGAGCTCAATAATTTCCTACGCGCCCCTCATCCGAGCTGACGCCGCACCCCTCATCCGAGCTGGTGCTGGTTAAACCGTACAACCCCTCATCCGAGCTGGCGCCGGTTTAACCAAAAACTTGGGGGCTAACCGACCCGGCCTACACACAGTAGCGTCGGCGCCCAAATCCACATCGTATAGTACAAGTATGCATACAGGGAATTCACGCTTACACATAGGCATAGATTTCTAACAGAAAGGTAGGATAAATATATCATGTGTTCGACATAATCATGAAAATGATAATAACATGACAGGGTGATACAAATGAAGCGAATATAACAAATATGCATAAACACATATAACTATTAATGCAGATAAATCTGTTACTCACAGTGATACTGATTGCCCTTCGAAGCACTCATGAAGAAATTCCGGCCAACCAAAATATCATAACTCACCACATCTGACTATCGACCTGATAATAAAAGTGCATCGCTTAATTGTCACTGTTTAATCCGTATAACACTAAAATTCCTTGATTGGCCTATAATTTCAAAGTTCGTGGTCTAAATCGATAATTATTCAATTATGTGACAATATCTTTGAAATTAATTAAACTTTAAGTTTTATTTAGCCTATAATTATAGGTCTCAAACATGTTGCAGCTAAAATAGTTAAATTTATAATAATGACCGTCGTTTAACTTTCTTTAAGTCATTAATTAACAAGGTACCGAAGTATGTTGTCTAAATTTGCAACTATTGAAATAATTATTTAATTTATTAAAAGCTAAAGAATTATATTTTAAGATCTTTGGTTAAAGAGAAATTCATGATTGAAGGTTAGAAGTTAGAAAACTTTGCTCCAGTCACAAAATTTATGACAATATCCGGTATATGATCGATCGGAAATTGATTCGTAGTTTATGTTTTTTTTTTTTTTTTTTTTTTTTTTTTTTTTTTTTTTTTTTTTTTTTAAACTTTTAAAGCTTCGTTGTATTTTGACATAAAGTATTTAGATATTCGAAACGGTGTCGAATTATGGAACTGAAGTTAATAAATAATATCGATTAGTTTACAATACTAAAACTAGTGTAAATTAAATTAATTTCATATGATTAGATTAGGTTAATAAAGTCGACTAACACACCTCAACTAAATTAATCATCAATCTTATAAAACTAGACTAATAGTCTTACATAAACTAATTAAGCATACAAATAACTTGGTAATGATTAGCATTTTAATTACATAAAGCAAACTTAGAATAATACATCCCTTAATATTTATGTGGGTCATGCCCATATTCGACTCTTTTTTTTTTTTTTTTTTTACTTGACCCAACCGAACCAAAAAGGAAAAGAGCCAAAATAGTTACATGCATGGTTCCCAAGTTTATTATTTCTTTGAAAGTTTATTATGATGGTTTGCAAAAGTTGGTGTTTCCTCCATTAATGGAGGTTTGAAAGGAGTGAAGAAGCTATCAGGCTATAAATGTGACCAAGAACTTCATTTTCAGTTTGTAAAAGAAATAAAATTTCTATATATAACTTTGGTTCAACACACACAATAGTCCGGGAAATGGAATTGGAGCAGCCAAGTAGGTTACCTCAAGTAAAGATGAAGACAAATAAAAAAATGATGATGATGATGAAGGAGATGAGTCTTCAATGTTCCAACCTCCACCTTTTGAATCCCTCCGGCAAGTTTTAGTGAAAAAAAATTGGTTATAGAATGAGATCAAGGATTTGTGTGAAAAAGATACTAGGGAAGAGTGTATATGAAGTGTAGTTTAGGAAATAAGACAAAAACTTAGAATGATGCAGACAATTCCAACAGCCCTTAAACTAGTGTAAGGACTTTTCACAATATTGGTCAACTTTGAGGTATTTTATCTCAAAAAAAAAAAATGTTGCTATTAGCAATTAACTAAAAAATTAGTATTCAATGACATGTTGGTTACTAATTTAAAAGAAACACTTACCAAAGTATTTCTTTATTATTTTAGATTCGACGAAAATTTGAATCTAGGTTGGTTTTATTTTTAAAGTGTAAGTCTTTATCATTATTTTGTTGCTTTGAAATTCCTGATTTTATTTCCACGGTTTTATTTTATTTTATTTTATTTTTTTTTTCACTATGATTAAATAACTCGTAAGTTCTAGTATTTAAATAATTATCAAAAAAATACGGACGTTACACGTATATAAACACCGAGTAACTTACTGATTTATACACATGAATGCATATCGCAGTATGGAATTGACCCTAATTTGTCATATACATATACGTTGACTTTATATTAACTTGTTTGTGCGTAATACTATTTTAAAATAAAGAAAGAAACAAAAAAAAAAAAATTCATAGTCCGTAGCAAATCTGACGCAATTTTGCAATTGATTTGCGAGGAATTTGAACAGTTTTTTTTTCGTTAATGTCATTTTACACACGTACAATGACATACGCCATGAACACACGTGTATGGTTAATTATCCATTTATATACATCCGTTGATATATATACTAATTATTGTGTGAGTAACTTTATGAGTATATAGACATGTTCAATATAAATTAAACACCGACTAACATACAGATATAAACGTATGAACATATATTGTGGTACGGATTCGATGCAATTCGCCATATATATATATATATATATATATATATATATATATATATATATATATATATATATATATATATATATATATATATATATATATATATATATATATATATATATATATAAGCATTGACTTTATATTTCTTTCTTTGTGGGTGAATCATATTTAAAACAAAACATATACTTGTAATATAAATAATCTATAGCTAATTCGTCACAATTTTGAGATTTATTTGCGATCAAAAATGTATTTTTTTCGTTGTAATTAAATCACTCTCAAAGGTTCAAAAAATCAATGATAATATTATGATATGAATGTATAAAGGATATTCAATTGTTTGTCGTATATGTGTAACTTTGTGGATATGCAACGAAACATCTTATCTTTCAAAATTAAAAATAATAATAATAATTGGTCGTCGCAAATCTGTTGCAAATTTATAAACTTTTGCGATAAAGTTTAAAAAAAATTATATTTTAATCAAATTAAATGTTCGTAGCAAATTCATCGCAAATATATAAAAGTTTGGGACGGAATTCCGATGAAATATAATTAAAATACAGAAAAATTATAATATTGAATGTTTTGCGATGAACTTGCGACAAACTGAAAATTTTTCGCAAATTCATCACTTCTATGTTGCAAATCCGTTGCAAATTGGAGATGGATATTTCTGTAGCAAATTTTCGTCACTATTTGGGACGGAATTGCAATAGAATATAATTAAAATAAGAAAAAAGTATAACATTCAAGTTTTGCGATGAACTTGCGACAAACTGGAAATCCTTCGCAAATCCATCACTAATACGTCGCAAATCCGTTGCAAATTGGAGATGAATATTTCTGTCGCAAATTTCCGTCACTGACAACTGTCTGTGTTGTAATGAAAGGACCAAACTTGAAATTAAATTAAATAGTGAAGGAACCAAACTTGTAATTGAGTAAATGACAAAATCGTCATTTTTAAAAAGTTTAGAAATAGGACCATTTCTGCAAATAAAAAATTGTTTGAGGGACTGTCACTGCAACTTTAAAAGTTGAGGGACCGTTTTCATAATTTTGAACAAAACACATGGACTATTTTTATAGTTTACTGAAAAAAGTTATCTCATATAACAACAATGAACATACAAATAATAATAATAAATTAGTAAGTTAAACGTAAAGAATAAAAAATAAAATGGTATATTTAAATAATTAAATGATGGTAAAATCCAAAAAAATAAATGAAATAAATTATAATATAAAGACTAAGCAAAAAAGAAAAAGAAAAAACTATAAATACTGAAAAATTAAAGAGAGAATGAGAAGCTAACGACTCAAATTAACTGTCATTAGTTTCAGTGACCAAAATATTACAATTTCTTTATTTTAAGAATTTGTGTGTAATAAAATTATTTCAATTAGTAATACTATAATTTCATATAAAACACAACGACCATTTCTATATTTTAGTCATTAAAAGTAACACAATGAGCATCAACGGAAAATTAATACATCAACATATTTAAACTTTATATGTTACAGAGAACTTATTTCCATGGTTTAAACGTAATGAACCTCTGAATATTATTTATTTTCCATAATTCGAATACAATGAACCCTTTAAATCTGATTTTTTTTAGATTTGGTGATCGTAATGGACACAATGAAGCTTGTACATATAAAAACACATGAATGTAATTAACTCAATGAATTATATATATATATATATATATATATATATATATATATATATATATATATATATATATATATATATATATATATATATGGGTGGGTTCAATGGAAAACCACTATGCACTTGAAAACTATGGAAACCTATGCATACCGTCTGATTGGGTGCATTTCATGAAAAATGCGGTGGCATGATCGTAAATAAGGTGATGCATTACCGGGATTTTGATGCATCACGCGGGAAATTTGATGCATCACGCGGGGAATTTGATGCATTTGTGATGGTGCTGCATTTCATGAAAAATGCGGTGGCATGATCGTAAATAAGGTGATGCATTACCGGGATTTTGATGCATCACGCGGGAAATTTGATGCATCACGCGGGGAATTTGATGCATTTGTGGTGGTGCAGTGCGGTTTTCACAAGTTTTCAGGTGCATAGTGGTTTTCCATTGAACCCCCTATATATATATATACATATATATATATATATATATATATATATATATATATATATATATATATATATATATATATATATATATATATATATATATATATATATATATATATATATATATGGTGGTGCAGTGCAGTTTTCACAAGTTTTCAGGTGCATGGTGGTTTTTCATTGAACTCCCCTACACACACACACACACACACACACACACAACACACACACACACACACACACACACACACACACACACACACACACACACACATATATATATATATATATATATATATATATATATATATATATATATATATATATATATATATATATATATACATATATATAGGGGTGGGTTCAATGGTAAACCTATATGTATCGGAAAACCGGGAAACTACGTTATAGCCATTGGATTAGGTGATGCATCACGCGGGAATTGTGATGTATTTGTGGTGGTCCATGGAGATTTTCTAAGGTTTTCCGATGCATGTTGGTTTTCCATTGAACACACACACACATATATATATAGGGATTCATTGGAAAACCACTATGCATCTGAAAACTTGTGAAAACCGCACTGCACCACCACAAATGCATCAAATTCCCCGCGTGATGCATCACAATCTAGCGTGATACATCAAATTTCCCGCGTGATGCATCAAAATTCCGCGTGATGCATCACCTTATTTACGATCATGCCACCGCGTTTTTCATGAAATGCACCAAATCGGACGGTATGCGTAGGTTTCCATAGTTTTCACGTGCATAGTGGTTTTCCATTGAACCCACCCCTATATATATGTATATATACACACACACCCATTATGCAGCGCACCAGAAGGTATCACCCTTAAAAGTAAATTTTTTGAAAAAAATTTTCATGAACATGTTTTAATTAACATTACACAGATCATATGTGAATTTCACGCAAATCCGAACACTCTAAGTGCATGAAAACACACATCATATAGATGCGTGTTCACATATATTCAAAATTATATAAGTGTGTGTTCACATCATTTTTTAGAAGCTAGGAGATGTGAATGTATGTGAAATTAACATTGATCTTCATAATGTTAAGAGTAAATTACAGAAATGGTCCCTGTCGTTTGCTTAAAATTATGGAATTGGTCCCTGGTTTTTAAAAAATGCATAAATGGTCCTTCAAAACACTATTTACTTGCAGAGATGGTCCCTCAATCCTTTGACTTTTCCTAAATGACGATTTTGCCCTTCTTCTCAAAATCAAATTTGGTCCTTATAGTATATAATTAGTTTTGGTTATAGGATTTTTTTAATTTTTAATTTTTGTTTTTGAATTTTAAATACTAATTTAATAAAATGTGATTTAATTATTTTATTTAAATTGTTTTTTACATATTCAATTTATTTATATATATTTCATTTGTTAAAATATTTATACGTTATTATATTTTTATACGTTACCAATTAACTATTTCATCACGTTAACATATTTTGATTTGAATATAATTTTAGAAAAATATATATAAATCTAGGGTTTTATTTGTTTCGATTAAAATATTTTGTTACGTTCATACATTTTGATTTAAATTTAGTTTTTTTTTTCGTTTTGATTCACATATTTTGGTACATTAATCTGTTTCGATTAAACTTAGTATTTTATTTGTTCAATTCTAATTATTTTGTTATATTAATACATTTTGATTTAATTATAAATTTTAATAAAACTATGTTGACTTGACATTTTATTTGTTTTGATTTAAATATATTTTTTAGTACATTTCAATTAATTATAACTTCAAAAGATAATATATAAACTTTACGTTTTATTTGTTTTTTGCTTAAAAATTTTGACACATTAATACCTATCGATTTAATTAAAATTTTTAGCATTTTGGTCTGTATATTTCTTTATATACGTTTTGGTTTGTATATTTTGAAACACATTTATATTTATACGTATGTATGTTTTGAATAAAATGTATATATGTTTCGTTACATATATTTCGAAACCTATATAATGAAATATACAAACCAAAACGTGCAAAAAGAAATATACAAACCAAAACATTAAAAATTTTTAGTTAAACTGGACAAAATATTTACGCATAAACAAATAAATTGCTAAGTGTATGTATATTATTTTATAAAATTATAATTAAATTGAAACGTATTAAAACAAAAAACGTTTAAATAAAAAAGAATCAAATGTTAAGTTGACATAGTTTTGTTAAAAGCTACAATTAACTCAAAATGTATTAATGTAACAAAATAATTAGAATGGAACAAATAAAATACAAGATATAATTGAAACGGATTAATGTAGCAAAATATGTAAATCAAAACTAAAAATAGACTAAATTTAATTCGAAAGGTATTAACGTAACAAAATATCTTAATCAAAACAAATAAAATTCTAGATTTATAATTTTTTCCTAAAATTATAATAAAATCAAAATATGTTAACACAATGAAATTGTTAGTTGGTAACCTATAAAAATATAAAAATGTATAAACATTTTTAAAAAAACTAAATGTAAAATAAATAAATTGAAAATATAAAAGAGAATTAAAATAAGCTAATTAAATAAAATAAATAAATCATATTTATTAAAATAACATTTATAATTCAAAAACAAAAACAAAAAATTATGAAAATGACAAAAACCGTAACTAACTAAATACTATAGGGATCAAAATTGAATTTGAGAATAAGGGCAAAATCATCATTTAGAAAAAAATCAAGAGATTGATGGATCATTTCTGCAAGTAAATAGTGTTTTGAGAAACCATTTATGCAATTTTTAAAGATCAAGGACCATATCCATAATTTTGAGCAATCCATAGGGACCAGTTCTGTAATTTACTCTAATGTTAATTAAAACATGTTTATGAAAAAAAGTTTTATTATTATTTTTTTTAAAGGTGGTACCTTCTGATGCGCTGCATAATGGGTGACAATATATATATATATATATATATATATATATATATATATATATATATATATATATATATGGGGTTAATATTGAAAAAAACATCACGAACTTTCATGAATTTATTGATTAAGTCACTGGACTTTTATTTACTGCTTAAGTCTCTAAACAATTTTTGTCTTATTTAAAACTATATATTATTGACATACTACCGGTTCAACGATAAAAGATTAGTTCATGGAATGGTTTAATATTAAAAAATCAACTTTCTTTGTTTATAATCAGGTTCATCAATGTAGCCATGTGATTCCAGCGTACCCAATGTATATAGTTTTTTGTATACACATGTATAAGACAACGTTAAAAAGCTTATTTTTATTTATCAAAATGAGCAACATCAAAACTCAAAAAATAAATCTTATGAATGATAAAAAAAAAAAAAAAGATCATGTGAATGGTGTGAATTATCATTCAGTTGGATGACCATTCACATCAATGTGGATGAACATTCACATAATTTTTAAGGAAACAGAAAGTGTGAATATAAGTGAATTTCATATATCATGTGTATAACATTAATTTAATTATGGTTATAAAAAAATTTAAAAGTTTTTAAGGGTGGTACCTTCCCGTGCATTTAATTTCGAGAAGGATTTTTTTGAATCAGACTATATGTGTGTGTGTGTATGTGCGCGCGCTAAAAACAAATTTGTAGATGTCCAAGTGTTTAAAATATATTTTTGGTGGTGACCAATGATATTTTGTCTTTGATTCAAAACTTGTTAAATCATTAATACCATATTGATTCAATATTAAGGGTGAGATCAGTATCGTATCAATATCGAACCAGGTGGTACCGTATTTTTTTTAGGCATGTCATTAGTATCAATCATCAAACTAATTATAGAATTTTGGGATGGGTATCAATATTTATCGTCGATGATAGTAAGGTGTTGCTGCTTTTTTAGCTGAGCCTGCCAATAACGAATTGTGTCGAGCCACGAATAGCAAATCAAGGGAGGTAAGCAACTCATATATCAAATAGCAGAATTCTTGGTTTCTTTATTCGTAAAGCCGCCCGCTATAGCTGCGGAACCAAGAAAAGTATACAGAGAAGACAATTCTTTTCTATTATATTAGTATTTTCTAGTAGACCGGTCAATAATGATTTTTTTATTAATCAGACACAGAAAATATCAAACCATAAATTTTTTTTCTCACTTATTAAATATTTTGAAATTGGTGCTTGGCTTTTATATATCCCATTGTTCTTGACTTTAATGTTCATTCAATATAATTAATCATTTTATAATGATACTTTAGAATCACACAAAATTTGCATTGACAGGCAATATTGACTAGAAGGGTAAATATAAATATAATTAAATATCATTGTATTAGTTACTTAAATATAAAATAATCGAATTTTTTTAATTATTTTACAGAATAATAACTTTATTGTAAGACTAAAATCCATACAATTTTCATACATATATTATAAAAGATATTTTTTATATTTGAATACGTATATGACATTTAAAATTTTTAATTGTATTATTATATAAGAAGTTTTACCAGTTAAGCAGCTCTTAAGGCCGTGCGGAGTACCCAAGCCGAAGGCCATGCGGCTCCGCCACATCTGCCAAGGCCGGCGGCTACACCACCCCCGCCCCCCCGGCCCCGCGCAATTCGAACCCCGGCCCGGCTCCCTCTCCGCTGCACCCCGCTCCCTTTTTTGTCCTCTACCCAACGGTCTAGTGACCGTTTGAAAGAAAAAAAAAATTTATAAAATTTTTTTTCTATATAAAATACCTATCTTCCCAATACATTTAACTCACATCTTTCCCATTTCTCTCAATCTATACACATTCAAAATTCTCTCTTTCATTTAACCTAAAATTTTTTCCAATCAATCACAATTTTATTTTTATTGTGACGGAACCGTATACTACGTCTTCGTCGTCAAACTCATCAACCGAAGAGTCGTCCGAAGACGAATCTCAAGAGTATTATCAAGAACTTTTTGAAGCTTTTATAAATGCCAGCTCTCCGCAACCTAGACGAAGAATTCCAATTCAGAGAGACCGAGCAGCTGCAAATGAACGTCTGATGCGCAATTATTTTACTCAAAATTCTGTCTATGGAGATGATATGTTCAGAAGGAGGTTTCGGATGCGCAAAGAACTATTCCTACGAATAGTTTACGATATGGAGCAACACTTTGAATATTTTACCTTGCGATGGGATGCTCGAGGTAGAAGGGGATTTACCGCGTTACAAAAATGCACATCTGCTATTCGGCAACTCGCATATGGCATGGTGGCTGATTCGATTGACGACTCTCTTTTTATGTCTGAAAGAACTTCGCGTGAAACCTTGCAAGAAATCTGTAAGGGAATTATTCAGCTATACAAACGCAAATATTTGCGTAGACCGACTGAATCTGATGTTCATCAGTTGTACGCGTTCCATGAAGCAAAACATGGATTTCGTGGAATGCTTGGCAGCATTGACTGTACACATTGGGCATGGAGAAATTGCCCTACAGAATGGCGATGACAATATATGCGAGGCGATCACCAATATCCGACAATTATGTTGGAAGCCGTTGCGTCACAAGATTTATGGATTTGGCATGCCTTTTTTGGCGTCGCGGGTTCCAACAACGACATCAATGTGGTTAATCAATCACCAGTTTTCAACGACGTTTTAAACGGGATCGCACCGGTTGTTCCTTTTGTTATTAACGGAACTGAATACAAACATGGGTACTATCTAACCGACGGGATATATCCCGAGTGGGCGACTTTTGTGAAAGCTTTTTCGTGTCCAACCGATGACAAACGAAAAAGATTCAAGGCAGCACAAGAGTCGGCAAGAAAAGATATCGAACGAGCTTTTGGTGTACTCAAATCTCGTTTTGCTATATTAAACAACCCCGCACGACCATGGCACCAAAATAAAATTAGACACATCATGTATGCTTGTGTCATATTACACAATATGATCTTAGAAGACGAAGGGTTCGCGATATGTTCATTTCAAGAAACCGAGCTTCCATCCAATCAACATTCCGCTTCCAATGAAGTATATCAAAATACGTTACTGGAAATTCGTAATCGGGAAACACACAATAACCTTCGCTCAGATATTGTGGAACATATTGCGCTTGCCCAAATACCAAATTTAGACGGCTAGTTATTTATTTTTTTTTATTTTAATTCGGTAATTTTTAATTTTAGTTTATGTAATAGTTTTTAAATATTTTATGAAATTAATTATTTTAATTCTAGTATTTGTTTTGTTAGTTAAAATTAATTAAAATGTTAAAAAAATTAAGAAAGATGGAAAGGTTAAGAAAGGTGGGTATTTCCTAGTTAGAAAGGTGGGGAAAGGTAGAGAGAGAAAAGCTGATGTGGCGCTGACGTGTACAGAAAGATGGGTTTGGGAAAGGTGGGTACTCCCCACACTCTAATAGTCTATTAACTCCCAAAAGATGACTACCACTGATAATGAAAGTTCACCGGAATACAAGTTTTCGAGAAAAAGAGTAATGTACAAAAAGAACTAATGTAGGTCATTCCAAACTCACCATCCAGCCATGGCTTTGCAATAATCTACTTTTTTCGATTTCCAGATACTTTTTACTTCTATTTTCCATCCAAAGAAGTCTATTCCTTTTGGATTGATGGAAAAATCTCTTCAACTCGTGTTTCCCACCAGCTTCCAATGAAGAGAAAGAAATCTTATTCCTCCTATTCCAAATAGACTAAACAACTACAAAACATATTTCTAAAATATTTTTTCAGTCTCTTTAATTATCGTTGAAAACATTAACTTTGTTCCCCAATCCATAAATCCTCGATAGCCAAATTCGAAGGCAGCGAAAGCCTACACCATCCCAAAACCTTTCTCTAAGGTGACGTTTGGTTTACTTACATTCAAAGGAATTAATGGAATTTAAATTTTAGTTATTAATATATTGATGGTAAGTAGCAAAATAGTTTTTAGTATTAATTAGGGATATAGGTCGGAATCTAATTCATGTGTGGGTTGAAATTTAATTTATGTGTGAATTGGAAAGAATGTTAAATTCCTATAAACAAAGAAATTTGATGAAAAATACATAAAATATAACATTTGTTTTAGTTATCAAAAATTCTAAATAAGCTAAGCTAAACTCCAATTTCAATTTTATCGAATTTCATTTGACGAATCAAACGTCACCTAAGTTCCCACTATCTTATCACATTCAAATGGGACGTGCCTTAAAGATTCCAACAACTTCCCACAAAGAACGCAAGAACCATTCGAAACCGGAATTCCACAAGCCACCAAATTATCAAAGATAGGCAATTTATTTTGCAAAGCTCTCTATACACAAATATTAACTTTGTTAAAAATCGAAGTATTTCATATAAGTTTCCTTGCCCCTATATTGCCATCCCCATACAGCTTTTTACCGAGAAAACTTGGCATTTAATTATCTAATCTAACGTATGGTTTACATACTTAAGTAGGTGTTGTTTATTAATGTTTTAATATAATCATTAAAGTTTAAGTGAATTTGTAAAGTCAATTAAGACGTAAACAAATAAGGTTGTTAAGATCTAGATCCTAAATGTGATTGTTTTTATATTAATTTGCATGATCGAGACTGTAAAATCGGGTAAAAAAAATTAAATAACATCGTACGTCTTGTCATGTGTTATAATTAATATGTTAAACTTTCAAATCCAAATATTATAAAGATCGCTCAATATGTTTAATAGAGATTCTGATAACTTAATTTTTTATAACAACATTTTGATAATTTAATTAAAATGTTAAATACTTAATCATTTTAGAATATTAAAGTCGATGTATATATATATGTATTAAAAATTTACTCTTTTTATAGCTTTTAATTTTATTGATATTAATTAGTCCATTAAATCAAGATTCTAAAGATCTTTTAAAACCATAAACCGTTAGGCTAATTCAAGTAGTTTTTTCAAATTAATTTGAATTTATACTAAATAAAATTACAATTATACCCTTATGAATACATATATATATATATATATATATATATATATATATATATATATATATATATATATATATATATATATATATATATATATATATGTATGTATGTATATAGGGGTGGGTTCAATGGAAAACCACTATGCACGTGAAAACTATGGAAACCTACGCATACCGTCCGATTTGGTGCATTTCATGAAAAACGCGGTGGCATGATCGTAAATAAGATGATGCATCACGCGGGAAATTTGATGCACCATGTGGGATTTTGATGCATCACGCGGGGAATTTGATGCTTTTGTGGTGGTGCAGTGTGGTTTTCACAAGTTTTCCGGTGCATGGTGGTTTTCCATTGAACCTCCCTCTATATATATATATGGTTCAAATGAGTACCACTGGTTTTGCGGAGTACCGGAGGTATCTCGCTTAAAATCTTTTTTTTTTGAAATTTTTTTTCATAATCATGTTTGAATTAATAATACAAGACTACTTGCAAAAAATCACACATAAACACACATTAGAACTATGTGAAACGTGTGTGTTCACATGAATTGTACTGTTGTGAACGTGTGTTCACAACTAAGCATGTTCACATGAATTTTTTCACGTCACATGACTTTTAAGATGATAGAAAGTGTAAATGTATATAATTTTTTACGAATAGCCTTATATTATTTGTATCTAAATGAATATGAAAAAAAATTTAAACTTTTTTTTCCGTAACAAGTTCACATCTGAAACTCGTGTGTTCACAGGTACCCACAGTACTCTGCATTTTTTAGGTACTCACACGAACCATATTTTCTCTCTCTCTCTCTCTCTCTCTCTCTCTCTCTCTCTATATATATATATATATATATATATATATATATATATATATATATATATATATATATAACTTAGCATTATTATAAACTTGTCATTTTAAGATATTACTTAAAAGGGCGGTGATTAGTAGTCATAAATAAAATATTCTACCCTTAATATCACTTATATTAATTGTACATTTTACCCCATTATAATAAGGGTAAAATAGGCTATTAATATGGAATTGTTATGTATGGAAAAAATATTGTGTACGAACATATCCCTACTCAAAAGCTCTAGTTTCAACTACTCTTCCAAACACAAATGTCGTAATAAAAGTTTTAGTTACCATCTCCAGCTATAAACTAAGTTTTTCAATTGTACCCTAAATCTCAATCTTATATTATTTATAGTTATCTACATCTGTAACTATATACATCATTGTATTTATGCATCAGGTAATATATATAGCTCAACATTTTATCTTATATTTATCTATATATTTATTTATCTAAATCTTATCTTATACATACTCATTTGTATATCTAAATAAAAATATATTTTATGTGTCTAAAATTAAAAAATAAATATATTTATTGATTGTAATAGAATATATAAAGATTATGTCTCTATGTAAAATTAAAATTTCCAATTAGATCATATAATAATATATAAATTTAATAATAAAAAGTTTAAAAATGATAAAAAGTAGCTAGTATTGATATATTTAATTACAAAGCAAAAAGAATAATAATTATGATAAATAATAATACTATTTTTGTTCTTTCAAAAAAATTAATATCTATGTTTCAATTTTGAGTTTATAAACATTCTACATAAATAAATTTTATCAAAAATATCCGCATAATACATAGATTAATAATTACTTGAAATATATTACTTTATCCGTCTCAAATTAATTATCTACTCAACAAAACACAATAGTTCTAGTAATCCATAAAGATTACAACATTTAATTAACATATTTATAAATTTAACTTTAACTAGTTTATAACCCACATATTACGTGGATATTTTTAATTAAATTTATTTATGTAAAATGTATATGAGTAAAAATAAAAACATACAAAAATAACAATTGTGTTTATTTTTTTTATTATATATAGATTAAAAATAGAGTATATTTATCTTTTCTAAAAACATTAAATTTTATTTATCTTTTATTTTCTATAAGTTGTAATTATCTTTTTGGTGAACGTAGAGGTGACACGTGACATTTGATGTTTTCCTTTATTATACATAATAATAATAATTATCACAACTAATTCAAATTTTTACATTTGAATCTAATTATGATTATTATGGGTAATAAGGATAGATATTTATTTTAGGTAAACATTAATTTTAAATGTTACAAAATCTAATTTATTACTAATTAATTAATGAAAAAAAATAAAGCCAAAATTTAATGCAATTAAGTTAATGTGTTAAATTTGAAAAAAGAGGTGGAAAAATAAAGTTTTCTTGTATTGTAGAAGTGACATATGACATGAATTGTTTTGTTTTATTATAATATAAAGATAAAAAAATACATATTTTTTTTTATATTTTAATAAATTATTATAATTATATATACATACAATTATGTAATCTTCTACTCCAATAAAAGCTTCCCACTTGACCAACCATGGTTGGTTTGGTTTTTTTTCTTTTTAATTTTGAACTTTCCCTATTTTTTAATTTTGGTTTTTATTTTTAATTTTAAAATTTTCATATTCTTTATATTTGTATTTTTTATTTTGTTTTTTTTTTAATTTTAAAATTTTCATATTTTTTTTTAATTTTAAACTTTTCATAATACACCCTTATCTTTGTGTTATCTTTTATTTAACGCATTTATTTTAATAAATTTTTGTTTAGTCCTTTTTTAACATTTATTATTACATTATTTATTTACACTTTTAAAATTATGATTTTAATTATATATATGTTTGAAGTTATCTTTTGAATCTATTATGTTATGTTTAATTGTATGAATAAGACTTTATTAATTCAAATGAACGATACAAAATTCTAATGCAATTGTTTTATAATTAAAATGGAACTATTTAGTATTAATTTTTTTTAAATATGATCATGTATAACATTGAACGTTCAAACAATTCAAACAAAGAGTGAAATTGGAAAGCTGATATTTCAAACAACAATACAAATGATATTGTCTTATGATTGGTTTTCTAGATTTTGCAATGCTAAAATTACAAACAATGTCTTATTAAATCGGATCGGAACCATAATTAACTAATTAAATATTTATAACCATAATATGAAATTTTAACATTGAATCATCAATTTTAATTTGTTGGTTTTCCAACCAATTCAAAAAAATTTATAACGGTTGGGATCAACCAACCACGTTTTTTTTTGTTAATTTTAAATTTAAAATTTTCATAACACATCATTATCTTAGTGTTATCTTTTATTTAGCCATTTTATTTTAGTAAATTTTTGTTTAGTACTCTTTTAACATTTATTATTACAACATTTTTCTTACACACTTAAAATTGTGAGTTTAATTGTACTTATGTTTGGAGTTTTCTTTTGAAACTACTATGTTATGTTTAATTGTATGAAAAAGACTTTATTATTCAAATGCACGTTACAAATTCTAATGCAATTGTTTTATAATTAAAATGTCACTATTTAATATTTACATTTTTTTATTAAATATGATCATGTATAACATTGAACATTATTATTATAACGTTGATAAACCCTAATCGATGTATTAGAGACATTACCGTTAAAAACTTTTTGATTTGATCGTAAAACCAACAAATAAAATTGACGATTAAATCTAATCAATGTCAAATTTTCATATTATGGTTATGAGTATTTAATTAGTTAATTCTGGTTCCGATCCGATTTAGTAAGACATTGTTTGAAATTTTAGTATTGCAAAATCTAGAAAGTCAATCATAAGAACCAACTAACTGTATCATTTGTCTTGCTTTTTGAAATATCAAATTTTCAATTTCACTTTTTGTTTGAATTGTTTGAAAAATATTTTTCTTTATTTATTTTTGTAGTTAATATTTTAACCCCGCAGCAACGCGCGGGTGTCAATAACTCGTTTATATATAATTAAAATAAAAAAATTTGAAAGCTAGTTAAATTAAAGATAAAAAAATACTTAGTTGTTTGATATTAAATAAAAATATATTATTATATTGTATTATTAAAAACAAATAATATGTGTTTGCAAAAAATGTTTATTTTAATTTTTATTACCTTCAAATTTGAAATATCAATGTAAGAAACAAAAAACTTCAATTATGTGAATGTGTATATATTTTGAAAATGATAAAAATATAAAAATGTGATATCTGAAAATCAACAATCAAAATTTATCATATTCACAATTGAAGTTTTATCAATTAAATTTTAAATCTTGTTAGCAAAATAATTAACAAAAATTTTTAACTTTATTTACTACACTTCTACATTTAATCCAAGTTTTTACATTTGAATTTAACTATGATCATTAAGGATAATAATGACACATATTTATTTTAGGTAAATATTAATTTAATATTAATTCATTAATGAAAAAATTAAAATCAAAATTTAATGTAATTAAGCTAAGGTAGTAAATTTGGAAAATGAATCAAAAAATGGCATAATGTATAATTATTGATTTTAATTAAGGGTATAAGAAACATTTCATAAATAATTATGAGTTGTTATTAATCTGGACCATTGATTTCTTTCCATCCAATGGTCCAGAAACTACAAGTGGTTTTCTTATTTTATATAGTATAGATTATCAATTACTTTTAAATAGGTAATTAAGACATGATTGGAATCATATAAATTTTACCAAACGATTATACATTTGATCAATTATTTTGAGACAAAATAAAAAAACTATATAAATAATTTGAGATGAAAGGAGGGAGTACTATATAAGGATTAAAATTTATTACCAACGTTCATAACTAGGGATGGGTAAAAATCCTATTTTTTCGGCCCATACCGGTAGCATCCCGACCCTGTCCCAGTATCGATTAGCCAAAGGTGGTACGGTACTCGGGACGCATATGTAACTTAAATCAAGAGTCTGGAAAATTGGAGTCAGGACTAGTTTATCTCGAAAATTTTTGGTACTGAATTGGGGTTATAAAAAGTCATGTTTTTCTAAATTCCTAATTTAATTAATTCATATAATTTCCTAAATCGTAATAATATGCAAAACTCGTTTTAAATCCCGATTTCTCATTCATCGTATTTTGGCAAGCAATCATTCAATATTTATGAAACTGTCGTTAATTAATATAAAACAGTTGTTAGCTTTTTTGTTCTAGGGTTTTTGTGTTTTAATTTAATTTTCAGCATTTATAACATTATGAAAAGTGAAACAGTCACTAATTGGTATAACAAGTCGTCGCAGATGGTTCCCCTTGTCGTCGCAGTAGCTCTAAAAATAAAGGCGGCAATTTCACCGCGAAATAAATGATTTTAGAGCCAAAAAAAAAAAAATTAAAAAAATAAGTAAACCCTATAGCGACGACAAAAGTCGTCGCAGTAGCCCTCATTACTAGTCAACTCTGAAAAGCAAAATCCTTTGTCGTGTTGTTAGCTTTAGAGACGACATGTGTCGTCGCAGTAGGTGCCCGTCCAATTTGCTCCATTTTCTTGTAGTGTATGTTGTACATCAATGGTATCAAACGGGACTTGTACCGATTTTTCTGGTACCAAATATGGTACTACCGATACCGAATATCACAACTTGGTATGATACTCGGTCTAGTATTTTCATCCAATTCTGAAGTCGGAAAATCAGAAGTCGGTACAGTACAGTACTAGTCTCAAACTCATCTCTAATCGTAACCAAGCTTTCATTTTCCCATATATTTTTAGGATATATAAGTTTAATAAAGAGATTTTATATATTAAATTAAAGAACAATTTATTTATAAAAGTAGATACAATATTTAGTCAACTAAATATTAAATTAATAGGGGAGATTACTGCAACGAAAATTAAAAATAATTACATATTATAAGTGTTAAGTGTGTATTATTAAGTTTTGCATTTATAAACTTAAGTGTAAATACATACCCTAGGAATATTAAAACATAGAAAATTAATTTCAAAAGTATTGATTTTGATTTGGTATTAATGAATATATAGATATTAAAAATATATACTTAATTTTATCCTCATTTATATAATTTGTTTATTATCATATCATAATTCTTCAAAAGAAAAAATTTCTGGTATTGCATTTACTATAAATGATTATTAGTTTTGTGGTCAGTAATAATAATGAAATTATATTTATCTATAAATGAATTTATAAACACGTTTTTGATCTTTATAATTAAAGAGAAAATTATATATCCGGAATAAATTTATGTATATGAAATACTACTCAAATGGATAATAAATAATACTTAAAACTAAAATGAAACTTTATCATGCTGCAAATAGAATAATTTTTACAAAAATGGATGGACATTTTTAACAAACTACAAACATTAATACAGAGTACGTATATACATCATAAGTGTAACAAAATTCTATTATATAACTTGGAATTTTTATTCTGATCCATCTACCATATATGCATTGAAAAGTCCGTACGAGTATGTGATCATACAAATTTATAACAATTAAACTCGGCACGCGTTGGGTGCTAGTTTTTACTGTACATTATAAAAAAGATTTTAAATTAGATCTAATTAAACTATGCAACTTATTGTTTTCATAGTTTAAAAAACAGGATGACAAAATGATTAATTTCAATAAATTATCCTTGTTGCATTGCATGCATCGTTCTTGATCATCATCTTCTTCTTCTTTCTCTTCCTTATTCTTCTTCTTGTAGATAGATACAAGTAGAGGTGGGCAAAATCGGGTTTGACCGGGTTCCGGTTCGGTGGTCAAAAGTCAAAAACCGGGTTGGGGGAGAAACCGGTTCGGGTTGAACCCACTTTGGGAGGTGGGGAAACCCAACCCAATTCTAACCGGTTGGGTCCGGGTTGAAACCGGTTCGGGTTGAAAAACCCGGTCAAACCGGGTTGAACCGGGTTTTATTATTATTTTTTTTAAAATTTCATCAAACACTTTTTTTTTAACTAAAAAACTTATTCCAACGTTTTATTTTACTAAAAACTTATTCAAACATTTTATTTTACTAAAAATTTATCCAAACATATTTAAAAACTTATTCAAACATAACTAAAAACTTCAAAATTTATTAAATAAACTAAATTTACTAAAAACATCAAATTTCACTAATTAAAAACATTAAAGTTACATTTTTTATATTAACTACTAAAAATCTCGTAATCAATATATAATTTCTATTGAAACGTAAACATACTAAAAAAAACATCAAATTTTATTAATTAAAAACATCAAAAATAAAGTTGAAACATAAACATAAACTTAAGTCATATTCCCAACTTCGTCATTGGTATTTTCTTCGGAGGTAGCCTCGCGCGAAGCTTCGTCGAGAGTAATTTCTTCATCGGAAAGTGAGATTGCATGACCTTCTTGAACCTCGATTTCATGTATTTGTTCTTCATACTCTAGTTCACCTTCGAGTCTTGATACGTGTTGTATACGTTCGGCCGCGTCTAAGTAATCCTTCAAGCAAATACACATCTCTAATGATGCCGGTGTGAGTTTTGTTCTTCGTATAGATAATACCCTGCCACTAACAGAAAAAGCAGATTCCGAAGCTACCGCAGAAGCTTGGACGGTTAGTAAATCTCGGGCCATAGCGCTTAGAACGGGAAATTGAGATTCCCTTCCTTGCCACCAAACCAATATATCAAATTGTGAGAATTGTTGGGGTCCCATAGTAGCCAAAAAATCGGTTCTCGTATATCCCTCAAATTCGCTACTTGATTGTCCGTCACCCTCACCCCTAGATCGTTTATTGTTTTATTGTCTTAAACTATTATATAAGTTCAACATCGGATCCGAACTATTAAAGTAAAATATGATGATGAATCCGAAGTTGAAGAAACATTTGTTGAACCATATTTATTAAAATAAACTCCAAATAACTCTTTAAAACATTTGTTAAAATTTGTTTTTGTATTATGCGAAAATAATACATCATCGTCATTCAAATCCAAATCCAAAGAAATTTTATCGATAAGTAGTTCCACCCCACTAATATTCAAACATGGGTTTCATGCGGCGGCACAAGTAATTATAGGTGGCATTTCTTTAAAATATTTTCTAAGTTCTTCTTTCATTAGCGCAATAATACTTGGAAATACTCCACCCATAAATTCGTATGTGCTTAATGTTGAACACATTAAAAAGATTTGATTAAGTATCAAATGACTCTTAGGATAGTAAACACCCGATAATAAAGTTGTTGCATTTTTAAAAATTTCGAGCATATCGGTCATTTGTTTAATTGTATTCCAATTATCAACCAAAAATGGTGTAACTAGTCCCTTAGCGGCAAGACTATCATGAAACATTTGTAATGTATCTTTTTGACGTAAACCACATAAAAACATATGATGAGTCGAATTCCATCTTGTGGGAACATCCCAATTAGGGCCCAAGAAAATGGAATCCGTGTCCTTACACAATTTCATATATTTTTTATATCTAATTTTGTGGGTACAAAATATATCCGATAACATTTGTTTATAACTATCTTTTATAGCACTCATTTGGGTTGTCGCTAGTCCGTCTTGCACAACCAAATTTATTATATGTGCAACACATCGACTATGATAAAAAAATACCTTCCAAAGGGGGTTTAAATTTTAGTATTAGTTTTTTTACGGCGCATTACTCGCGTTATCAAATGATATTAAAAAAACTTTTTCTTGTAGATTAAAAAAATTTATTGCATCACGTAAAATTAAAAATAAATTTTGACCCGTGTGAGGATACTCAAAGCTTTCAAAAACAATCGTACGTTTCATCATTTGCCATGTTACGGGATCAACCCAATGTGCGGTAACACAAAGGTATGAACCGGGCAAACCATGAGGAGCCAACCAAACATCGGTTGTTAAGTTTACACTTGTATTTAAATTTTGAAATCCTTTTTGTAGTTCTATTTTAGCTTTTTTCCATAATTTCAAACCATCGCGTTTAAGAGTAGCACGACTTACTTGATTGTATCGCGGTTGAAGAGTGTTTTGGATCACCTTAGTCAATCGCGGGTTGTCAATGTGATTGAACGGCAAACCTTCTTGAATCACGAAGCATGCAAATTCGTGACGACACTTCTCCGCTGAGTAGGCAAAAATACCTCCATCCCGTGACATCGATGCTTGACCCTCTTACGGAATGGTTTTGAGTCCTTGACAATATTTTTCGGTATGCAACTTCAACGTCGTGTTGGATTCGGGTTTCAACAAATGACCGCAATGTTTACATTGCGCCTTCACCGACTCATCCGACATCTTCACCATATTGTAATTACACCAAACTTTTGGGTTTCGGCTTGTTTGTAATACTTCAATAATCGTTGGTGTAGAACCAATACCGGTGGAAGCAGTAGTACTTTGAGTTGCCATTTTTTCGAGCGTTTTTGCGAATTTTCGGTAATAATAATGTGTTTTGAGAGAGTTTGAGAGAATGTGAGCAATGTGAGTAAACCAAATCAACTAGACATATATTTATAGTGAGCTTGAAGGACAAAAAAGTAAAAAAAAAAAAAAAAAAAAAAAAAAAGCAAAAAACGGCTAGTTTTCAAAAAACAAAACGGCTATATTTCAAACCGGGTTCAAACCGGTTTCCCAACCCGGTTTCTCAACCCGACCCGGTTTAAACGGCTAGAATGTGGAACCGGGTACAACTCGCCGGGTATTGGAAAACCCTAATTTTGACCGGGTTTGGTTTCGGGTATTTTTCGGGTTCGGGTTTTTTGCCCACCTCTAGATACAAGTGTTATTACGAACAAACAAGCACATGAACAAAACGTAATATATGTGGCTCGGTGAATGCGACCTGATTAATGTACATGAACATGACATATCGAGTACTTTAACTCACGAGTTGAAAACTTTGAGTGCAATGAACCCTAACTATTGATTATAAATACACAAGTGAAAAACCAAAACCCTAACTAGTAACGGGCCAAAGCGCAGCCAGCTACATATACGGCTTTGGGCCTAACAACTCTGAAAACATTTATGCCGTCGATTTCACAATTCGGGTTCTTTCCACTACGCTCGGGTTGCTCGATATCCATTTAGGTCACCATTTTAATTTATTAAAATTTAACAATATGTTTAATCTATATAAAGTCATCATCCTTTATCATACAACTGATGTACTCCTGTTTTTTATTCTAGTCATCGTATTTTAAAACTAAAAGCTAGTGTTCGGTTCATAAAATATTTTTTTTGGGGTAATGGGATTTGTCAGATGAATGAAAATTTGGTGAATTGAAAGGAATAGAAATTTGATGAACTGAAATCAGTAAGGTGGACATTTAATTTCTTTCGCAAGGAATCCGCAAATGGAAAAACTCTAGATCTGATGCAAAGCTCCCCAATGAAGGTTCCGTGCTCAAGTCAAAACTCCTGAGAGCTGATGTAAAACTACCCAGCTTTAGCTTCGCGCCAAGGCCAAAAACTACGAGCAGTTATGGAACTCCCCAACGCTATTTTTGTGCCCAACATAGGATGCACATTTCAACCCCCGCACCCTCCATTGGAAATCAGATTTATGTGTATCAAGGAAATTGGTTTCTTTCCATGAAAGTGGATTCCCTCATATGTGGCTACCAAACAATTCAAAACAAAAGAGTGCAAGTATTTTTTAAACTATTTTAGTCAATAAATTCTTTAATTAGAACATTTGTATTAGAATTCACGTTTATGTTTCCTAGATCCGACCACGATAAATTTAATTTTAATTTTTTTCCATACATTTGATACTTTGTTAGTCATTACAATGGACTAGACAATGATCAATCGTCTCTACTACATACATTCCCACATATAGGACATAATGTAGATGAATGCTTATTCCCACATCTAGCATAAGCACAAAATAAGGAAAAGAAGTACAACAAGAGACTACCAAGAACCGACTAAACTATCGTTAAGCCGTTATCCATCGAATGAAATCATCTTTGATTTAGATTATTTTTAATTTTATCAATAAATGCATCTTTCTATTTTGCTCATACTTCTATTGTTGGAATCACTAGATACGTATACGACTTGAATTTTCTATCCATTCCGTCTACTTCTTCATTTGACACTTTAACAAGATTTACATGACCACGCGTTGCGAAGAGATGAAAATGATATTATAATATTATAAATTTTAATAATGTCAGAATTACAAATTAAAGTTACAACAATAAATCTAAATGGTTAGTTATCCAAATATAATTATTGCATTATAAATTTTCAATGTGTTTTTTCCAGTTTGTAAAACAAACTACTAAAAGAATTTATATAATGGAGAAATGTTATTTAATGACAACTTACTCCATTAACTGATCTTTTTTTATAATTATATTTGCCTCCTAATTTGACAAATATATATATTTTTTAAAATATTTTGTTAATTAGATTTTCTAGTTACAAGTTTAAAAAACTTATGTGACAATATAACATTTTAAAATTTTAAATCAAATTGTTAAGTTTAACATCTCACATTGGTAGAAAGGAGAAACTAATATGTCCGTATAAGGGTGAGGTTATCTCTATGCACTAAGATTTGTTTTGGGATGGGCCTATGGCTTGGTTTCTAGAAACAAAACCGTACGGTCTTGGGCAAAGCGGACAATATCTTATTTTCGTGAGGTCTGGACTGTTAATTAAGATTGATATATTACTAAACATTATTTGTGTATCCTTAAGGATCGTATTATTGGATCAGGATTGTAAGATCATACTACAAGTCCTTAGTTTTTTTTCTTATATGTATGTACTATAATTTATAATTTATATTATAAACTGAATATTTAACACATTAATTAAAGATTCAAACTCCAAGTTATGAAAAAAAAAACTTTTTGTTTATGTTTAAAAGCATACAAAAGAAGATAAAAAAGGCTCGCATTAGATTAATTTAAATGTAGGATCGGCCTGGTCGACGATCGTATGATCTGGACTTTGATCTCATGCTAGAATCAAACAAAGGGGCTCGAATCATGTAAAAAGTAAAAACTAGATCAGTTTACGATCCTACGATACCATAAGCGATTCGATGATCTTAACTATGATCCCATGTTAAAGACAATCCTATATATTACATTTAGGTCGAAAATTGAAGGCAAAATCGTACGATAAATATGGTGATTTCCATAACACCATGGCTTAAATCGATAATCAAAAACTGTTAAAAACTAATTCTAGTGTTATATATCCTTTTAAATTTTTTGTTAATTAAAAGTTTTAAAGTAGTCCATTTCTATAATTAAAAGGTTTTGAGCACTTTTTCTAAATAGATGACAGACCTTTTTAAACCTAATTTTTATTACACTTTAGTCATTATAAAATATTTCTTTCCATACAATTTTTATATGATTATTGAATGAAAAAGATCACCTTACATGTGTTTTGCATAAATATATCCTATGATTTTTATAACTACACTTATTTTGCAAATATCGATTATATTTATTCAATAATCAAAACAATAATCTATATTTTTTTAGTTACCATAATGATCTATTTTAAAATTTTAATAACAAAAGATGGATAATTTCAAAATAAATAATTATCAAAAATGATTATTTCAAAAAAATTTAATTGTTATATTAGTTTTGTAGCCGGTTAAACCAACACCAATCAATATAGTTACCAAATTATATTGCCAGAAAACACTTTGATGACCAATTCGGCAACATTTTCTTTACCAAACTAACTAACTGAAAAATCAAGTTGAGATATAATAATATTAAACTTTTTTATAATCAAGTGTTTAAAATAAATTTTTGAATAATATTACATTTTTATTTTATTATAATCTAAATTTTAAAGTAAAAATATGATATACCAAACAAAGTTAATAAAATTGCAAAAAAAAAAAAAAAAAAAAAAAACTAAACATACTTATAATCTACGGCAGACAAAGGAGTGAGATATTGAAAATTGAAGACAAATTATCATGTGAAACTAATTAAGATCATGAGTAATAATAATAATTATGTTTGATGAGATGTCATAAGAAACTCAAAGACATTTTATCATGAGAAATTAGTAAAATCTCATGGCAAATTTAAAATCTAATGAATAGTAGCAATTTGTTTGCCAATTGATATAAGGGATAATTACGAAATTATATTACCGAAAATACTTTGATGACCAATTCGGCAACAGTTTCTTTACCAAAGTAAATAATTGAAAAATCAAGTTGAGATATAATAATATCAATCTTTTTATAAATAAGTGTTTAAAATAACTTTCTAATAATATTACATTTTTTACTTTATTATAATCTAAAATTTTAAAGTAAAAATATGATATACCAAACAAAGTTGATAAAAATGCAAAAAACTAAATATCGTTATAATCAACGGTAGACAAAGGAGCGAGATATTGAAAGTTGAAGACGAATTATCATGTGAAACTAATTTAACATCATGAGTAATAAGAACAATTATGTTTGATGAGATGTCATGAGAAAATGATGAGAAATTAGTAAAATCTAATAAATAGTAGCAATTTGTTTGCCAATTGATATAAGGGATAATATGGAATAACCTGTTGCTGCGTTTAGCAAGATTTATCTTGAAACATTTTAGAATCCTCGTTAGGTTCCTATTAATCTTTATACCTCATTCCTATTAATCTTTAAAAACTCATTATTTCCCACTGCTATTCCTTTAAAAATACCACTACTTGTCGCGTCCTTCATGGCAACGTTTATCCATTTCGCCGAAATGAGAAACAAGAATGAGAATAGAGGATCCTCCTGTTGAACTGCTTTCGTTTACACTCTGAAATTCCCTTGTTGCAGAGCCATTGACAAGAACCGAGTAGAACACAATATGTTGTTACATGAATTCAATAAGTTTATACATGTAATTTAATAGCATTGTAATCGTCGTAACACCAACAAAGAAGATAGAAAAATAACAAGAAGCTTATGGACTACAAACAAATATATATATATATATATATATATATATATATATATATATATATATATATATATATATATATATATATATATATATATATATATATATATATATATATATATATATATATATATATATTGTAACACCCACATTTCTCACACAAATGTCACGTCAATACAATACACAGGTGGCAATATTGCAATCATCTCATAATGCACATGTCACAGGGTTAACTGAAAATCACTGCTAATTTAAAACTTTATTACGCAATCGCATACATCATAACTGATAGCTAGCATACAGAAGTCGGATACAGAATACAGATAATAGTTCCGAAGTCTAATCTCAAAAGACAACTAGCACACATAAACTCGGAACTGTCACGACCCCTACTTTGGTGGCTGTTGCTGCTGCTGTGATCCCACTACACGGCTGCCTGAGACACGGAAGACTCGAAAACATAAGCTGGACAGCTCGTGAGTACGCGAGGGTTAGACACTGCAGGTAAACACATATAGCATACACAGCACATATATCTCAACACACATATGCAACTCTATGCATAACACATATCTCTGCTCGAAAGGGGACGCCGTTCCCCAGCTAACAGGCCGCACACAGCAGCGGTTAGCTACTCAATAGGCACAGGAGCGACCTGGCAATATCACTGCCGTATATATACAGCCTCATATCTCGTGACTGGTTAGGGACAGTCAGCCTGCGCAATCACATATCGCGGACACCTGCAATTCAAACACATATAGCACGTATAGGGTAGAGAAGCTCATACCTGCGCGCTATCACAGTCTCATACACATATATATCACAACCACATAGACGACTCGAAAGAATGCACGTGCGTTTAAAAAGAACTCGAGTACTCACCAATACCCGAAAGCAATCGAAACCCGGAACTCTCAATGCGACTCGGCACGTGATCGGCTAGCACCTGTACATACCGCGGATCTCACATGTTAACACAAGCTCGATAGCCACGCAATTTAATCAAACATAACTCAATCCAACACAATTATCACGATTAAACTAATCCCGAAACATATTCCCGAACGGACAATCGATCCCCGAAACCCTTTTTCGGAACTCCTATCGAGACCCAAAATCCCAAACAACTCAATCCAACAATATCCCGAAGGGATCCGACCAATTAACGACCCACAACTCTTTTATAAAACTAAACCAAGATTCTCTAGCAGACTGATTTACGCGCCGCGCTTTTCCCATTTGCGCGCCGCGCTTTTGCCAGACAGCAGAATCTTGCCCTTCGAACTCCATAGCCGAACCAGGGGTTTTCAACCCCTCCAAACTCGATTTTCAGCAAGGAAAATACACAAAACTCATATGTAAACACCCCACATGATCACAGAAGCTAATTCTCTCATAAAACACAACATATCTCAAAATTTAACCATCAATTCAAGAATTTTTACCTTTGGGAACTCAATAGCACAAGATGGTTAAGAAGATGATGAACTCAACACCCCAAGCTAGATTGATTTCAACTTCTCCTTGCTGGAGCTCCACACAAACACACACTCTCAAGATTTCTCTGGGTTTTGGAGATAAGAAGAAATGAAAGGGGATAAGGGATAAGGTCATATATAATTATCTCTAATTTGGCCGGTTCCGCACCCATTAAATCCGAACCCGATATCACTTTTTCAACATTAATATCAAATTGACCCATTTAACTCCACGAACTCAAGGAGATAATTAATCCGCTAATTAATAGCTCGGAGACACGTATCACTCAATCTTGACACGTTAAATCCACGAAACGGAATTTAATTGGAACACGCAATAGTTATTAAAATAAATGAGCCAATAAATTAAATCTACGTACCAGGCTCAAATCCGGGATGTTACAAATCCTCTCCTCTTAAAAAGATTCCGTCCCGGAATCTAGCTCAGATTCTGGAATAGCTGCGGATATCGGCTCCTCATCTCGTCTCGGGCTCCCAGGTGGCACTAGTACCCTTATGATGCCTCCACTGAACAAGTACTAGCGCAATCTCTTTGTTCCGCAATCTCTTCACCTTTCGATCAGTAATCGCCTCAGGCTGCTCAACATACCTCAGATGAGAATCCACGGTGATCTCGGATAACGGCACAAACTGATCATCTTTGGCCAGACACTTTCTCAGGTGGCTCACATGAAATATATATATATATATATATATATATATATATATATATATATATATATATATATATATATATATATATATATATATATATATATATATATGCTTTTGTTTTTCTATACAATCTTGAGGTGTGGATCGTTTGTATCTTTCTTTTTCTAGCTGCTTGTTAGTTTTTCCTATAAAATATATTGTAGTTCAAAAAAAATATATATGCTTTAATGACCCAATTATTTATAATACAAATAAATGGTCGTAACGAATTGAAACTTACAGTAGTAAAAATATCAAAATCGATTTTCTTTGAAAAAATCAAGACTCGATCAACCCATATGTAATTTTAATGACTCTCAATCCTACAAATTAATAACAAGACTTCCATGTGTTAAATATCCATGAAAACAAAATAATATGCATCTTCTTCAAAGTTATATTATGATTAGATTTTTGATTACCTTGAGGGCAACATCGTTTTTGTCCTTGAGGTGGTCCAATTTGTCACTTGACCCGCAACATCAAAGTGGAAATGAATATCGACATAAAGGCACATAGAGTCGATCGGCAATAGATCATAAGCTTAGTACTCAGAAGGTGTCTGAGATTGCTTTTTTAAAAATAGTTTTAAGATTTCTAAAATAATAAGCAAATAAGTAACGGTTAAAAAACCTTTTTTTAAATAATGTCTGGATTTGCTTGATTAATTGATAAAATGATAAACAAAAATAGACACTTTATATATTATAACTAGATGATAGTTGATGACAATTATAAAAATATTGATAGATCAAAGAGATAGAAAAAACATATTTGTATTCGACAAAACATGTAGGTGGATGTTTTTATTAAAACCATAATTTAATATGATGAAAATAGTAAATAAATACTTATCACTCAAGTTTATTAACCAAACATTCATTTAAACTATTTTAAGCTTTAAACCCTCAAATAAGTAATTAATCATCTTCAAAACTCAATCTCAAATACTCTATCAGTCAATACAACTTTGAAATTGAGTAATCCAAATTTCTATCATTTTTCAACAAGTGACAAAACATCGTGAGCAATCACATCGAATAAATTCAAGATCACACGGCTCAAAATTAATTAAATCTTCATCACACATGATCACGGGAATGGAATAATGCATGACTAGGTAGCTAAGGATGTGTTTGTACATGTTCTTGGTGTTCAGTTCGGAAATGTTGTTAGTAAGTTTCGTTTCTTTTTAATATCAGTAAAAGAACAAAAGCCTTATTAACATCTCCAAATTGATGTGTACGCGTTTGGTTTATGATGTGTGGCTTGTTTTAAATTCCAGATGATCGTGTAACTGTCTTGATCGATATCAATATGTTTAGCATGTTGGGTCGAAATTGTCACCCTTAATCGCCTTATCTTAATAGCAACAAAACTGTTAAGATTTCTCAATGAATTAACATAACAAGAAATAAATTCTTACACCAAACCACTTTACGCAGTCCCCTTGACCCTCGCTATAACATTCGGGTCTTAACTTTGGTCAAACTTTATACGAGTGTACACTCCATATCTTCCAAACTCGTTCTAGCTCCAACCAAAGCCAATAAAATTAGTCAATGAATTAAATTATACTAAAATACCAACACTTAATTTAGGATGGATAGAGTAGTATTATATTACGTACATATCATATAAAACAAGTATGATCTTTTAGAACAAATAACTAAACAATACATTAAAACACAAAAAACTAAAAAACCAAGAGAGTATTTTAATGTTTTTTGGCATATATGATATATAGTTTATAGTAAAACCAAGTCAAATGTGGCATGCAGCTGCTGCAGTTACACCCCAATGAATATTTTAATTATTGGAAGCTAGCCGGGGGTTGTTGTCAATTAAGTCAAGAAGGGGCTGCTCTGATTCACTTGATGAAATACAACCTGCAACTATATATAAACAAAACCTTCATCATTTTATACATGAAAAACCACCAAAAATATTAAAATTAATTCCCATTTTTAATTTCTTTAGATCAGCAATGGAGATATCACTCACCACCTCCATTGCTCTTGCAACCATCGTCTACATCGTTTACAAGCTCGCAACTCGTCCCAAATCCGACAAAAACCAAATTCCTGAGCCATGGCGACTCCCGATTATAGGTCACATGCATCACTTGATCGGTACGTAAAATCGTTAGTTGATTCTACATATATATACATTTCTTTGGAACATATTCATGCATTTGAAAAGTACGTGTGTAGTGTACTTTTTGCATGAAGAAGTGTGTTATTCAAATATGATTTTTGTTATTAAATTAATATTCACACATATAAACAAGGAGAAAGAAGCTAACTAAAACCCTAATTAAGAATACATTTCGTAACGAATTGAATGGTATGCGTGTTTACGATCTATGTTAAATTATGTGATGAAGGGCTTAATTCTCTATGGAGTGATCGAAATCGAGATTTGATTGTAACTAAATATTATTTCTTTGCATTCTTTATCAAAACGTAAAAAATCAAAAACTTAAAAAAAAAAAAAGTGAGCTAGTTTTCATTCTTTTAAATCTAATCATTTCTTATTTCAATTGTTGTTTATGTATCATTATCATTTGTTAAAAAAACTTTAAATCAATACATATCATTTTATATTTTCGATTCACTTGTACCAAAATTATCAGCCCATTAAAAGTGTGAATAGTTTTTTCAAATCTTGACCCTTAATGTTTTTTTTAATTACTTATATATTTATATATAAAGTTTATTACAAATGTATATGTATGAATGTTTAAGAGGTGTTTATATTTATATATGTTTCTTAATGAACAGGAACTATGCCACATCGTGGGGTTATGGATTTAGCTAGAAAGTATGGATCTTTAATGCATTTACAGCTTGGTGAGGTTTCGACAATCGTGGTTTCGTCTCCGAAATGGGCTAAAGAGATTTTAACAACCTACGACATTACTTTCGCAAACAGGCCCGAGACATTAACAGGTGAGATCGTTGCATACCACAACACGGATATTGTTCTTGCTCCATACGGTGAATACTGGAGGCAATTGCGAAAGCTTTGCACTTTGGAGCTTTTGAGTGTGAAAAAAGTGAAGTCGTTTCAATCGATTCGTGAAGAGGAGTGCTGGAATTTGGTTCAAGCAATTAAGGATTCCGGGTCAGGGAGACCTGTTAATCTTTCAGAAAATATCTTTAAATTGATCGCGACGGTGTTGAGTAGGGCGGCGTTTGGGAAAGGTATCAAGGACCAAAGAGAGTTTACGGAGATCGTGAAAGAGATTTTGAGGCAAACGGGTGGTTTTGATGTCGCGGATATCTTTCCATCGAAAAAATTCCTTCATCATCTTTCGGGTAAGAGGGGTAGGTTAACCAAGATTCACAAAAAGCTCGATACTTTGATCAACAACATCGTTGCCGAGCACCCGGGTAACAGCTCAAGTCGGTCAAACGAGACACTTCTAGATGTGCTGCTAAGGCTCAAAGACAGTGCCGAGTTCCCTCTAACAGCCGATAATGTGAAAGCAGTCATTTTGGTAAGCATTCGAATCGAATAATAATAATCGAAAATCTTATTAACTCCGATACCATGTAGAATAAAATCCTGCAAGCTAATATGATGTTTTACAATGAACAATATATATAAATAAATTTTTAATAAACCCTAAGTCCATCTACAATTCTACACGACCTCAGTCATTTATACAAAACCTTAATCCATATGATATAATACACTTTTAAACATTGATCATGACCTACGCTTCTATGAAATGATATGCAGGATATGTTTGGAGCCGGTACCGACACTTCATCTGCAACAGTCGAATGGGCAATTTCCGAACTGATACACTGTCCACGAGCCATGGAAAAAGTACAAGCCGAACTAAGGCAAGCACTGAACGGAAAAGAAAGGATCCACGAACAGGACATTCAAGACCTCCATTACTTAAACCTTGTGATCCGAGAAACATTGCGCATGCACCCACCACTACCCTTGGTTATGCCAAGAGAGTGTCGCCAACCGGTTAACCTTGCTGGGTACGACGTACCCAACAAGACCAAACTTATCGTCAACGTCTTTGCAGTAAACAGGGATCCTGAATACTGGAAAGACGCTGAAACTTTCATCCCAGAAAGATTCGAAAACAACTCGACTATCATCATGGGTACAGACTACGAGTATCTTCCATTTGGGGCTGGACGACGAATGTGTCCTGGAGCCGCGCTCGGTTTAGCCAACGTCCAGCTCCCGCTTGCGAACATACTTTATCACTTCAACTGGAAACTCCCCAACGGTGCGAGCTATAAAGAACTCGACATGACTGAGAGCTTTGGAGCCACGGTTCAAAGAAAGACCCCGTTAGTACTCGTACCAAGTTTTTAGTTAATTAAAATCAAACTTGTTAAAACAAATTAAATACGAAATCTTGAAATAATTTCCTTCAATGTTTTTCGTCTCTTCAATCATTGTAACCATATATATATATATATATATATCATATTTTGTAATATGAAAATAATATTAAAGACTATTGCGTGGTGTTATAGCTTCTTAAATCAAATTATTAAGAATTCATTTAAATCTAAAATAATCTTTTAATGATTCAATTAAAAAGCAAACAAACAGAACCTCAAAAAAAATTTCTCACTTCTTCTTATTAGTATCGTTTTATTTTACATGAGATTTGAATCTCAAGTTAATTATTGAGTACCTTTGATACAGGCCACTAGATTATTAAAAACCAGATGAATTAGAGTTATTTTAATTAATGTAAACAAGATCGGCATGTTATATATAGAGGATCGATTTTGTCTTTGTAAAATTAAATCGTAAGGTCAAGATCCTAAGATCCTATTAAAATTATATTGTCTTTTTAATATGTGTTATAAGTAACATCAAAGATTAATTTTATATCAGATTAATTGATGAAATACTTAAATCCAACATTATAAAGATACCGATCAATACAACTCATTTTAAGGATTTTGATAATTTAATTACATCACTAAAAACTTATATTTTGTAGTATTGCACTATAGAATTTTATGAAAATTGTTGTTATGCATAAATTAGATAATCAACACATACATTTACATTTCTATTTAAAGAATTAACTAATTTATAATTTTTGCATATATTTTTACTTAAAGTATAAAAGTAAGAACAAATCGAGATCTTAAGATCTAATGAAGATTTTACTCATGAGAAATCTTATTAATGGTCAACTCGTTTTTATTGCTCATGATCGTAAAATAATGAAATGTTTATATATATCAAGATCAGAATTATAATAACCATAATTTCAGTCCCTGTAGTTTATTTTAGGATGTGTTTAAAAGTGTTTTGAGTTTCATAAAAATTAGATTACTCTTTTCTTCATCAAACATGACCGTAACATTTAATTTTATGTGTTCGTAACTTTCTCTGATTTGTTTTCTGAATAGTTTAGAAGTTAGATTTATATATAAATTTTATTTCAAACTAGATGTTTTTTACCCATGCGTTACGACAGGAATACACCGTTAAAATATACATATCTATAATCAGGTACACTTGACATTGTCCCATTAGAAAATTTTGCAAACTAAAGATGTATGATATTTAATAAGATATGTTTCTTTTAATCAAAGTAAATAAACAATAGCTTTAAATATTACAAATAAACAAAGAAAATATTATAAAATCTAATATAAGAAAGCATAAAATTTAACATAAAAATAAGAAAACTTTTTTTTTTTTGTAAACAAAACATAAAAAAATATTGATAGAACTGTGAAATTAAGTTTCTACCAATCAATCAACAATATGAAATTATCAAGAACAATAAATGGAATTAACACTGATCGAATGATTATATTGATGAACAAATTGATTACAAACGATGTCAGAGAATCTTCAAGATCAGCTGTCCTTTTCCAGAGATTAATCCGTACAAAATGTAACTTTTTCAGATCTATATTAAAATAGAAAGTCAAAGATACTATATATACAATTCTACTAACTATCAAGGAAATACAAAATAGCCCCTAGACTTTGATTTCATCAACTAAAACATATTCTAACATTCTCCCCCTTTGATGAAAATAGCAAAGTCGTTAAATCGATAAGCCCAGCTTTTGTTCAAATCTTCTAACACTTTTACGATCTGACAGTCTCCATTCAATCTTCGAAATAAACTCAACCATGAGTCTTCGGTCGTTAACAGATAAAACTCCTTTCTTCGTTTTTCTTTTCTGATCCGCTGCAAGCTTTCCTTTCAAACCACTCAAAACTTTAATCGGAGTTGCATCTGAAAACTTGTTCAGCTCTACACTCCTCATTGCTCTTAACTTCTTATTCCGATCTTTATACATGACTGCTGGATGCTTCACCATGATCACTTGAAATTCTTTCAGCTCACCAGCAAATTTGATATCTCTGTGAGGCGCTGTCATGTTGATCTTCCTCATGCCACGTTCAACCCCTATCTGTAGATCTTGCACTGACATTAATACCAACTTGGTATGCATGAAATGAAACAGTGTCTTAAGTGCAAATCTACAGTGTTCATTTCGTTTATTTCTGCACAATTCATCAAAAAGATCTTCAATGTCTACCAGGTGCATGTTGAACATATCAGCTTCTGTGAACACATATGTATTTCCATCTGATCTAGTAACAGTGAACTTTGGATAAAAAACCTTGACAAATCTTTCCTTTTCAATCTTCACCAGGTCGACTATTCTGAATTCACTCTTGACCTTCTCAACCTCCTGTGTTTTGTTTCTCAGAAAACTGGCATAGTTGACCAGATTAGGCATGTTCGGCTCTAGAACTCTAAATAACTTGTGGAATGAACATGGAGCTTGTTTCTTTCAAAAGATCTGTTTCTCCAGAATATCTTCAATATATGGCATCTTGTTTCTTTTTCTAATGAATTCTGCCGATCTATTTTCAGGAAGCTCAAGTTTCTTCACCTTCTTTTTGCTGATCTCATCCTTATTCAGCAATGTCAGCATGTCTTGTATTTCTCTCTGAATCACTTGTTGGCTTCAAATCTAAGTCTATGTTGTTTCTTAGATTCATCTGCAAGTACATACTCGTTGAAGAATCTATCCATTACCTCAACCTCATTCAGTACAACCTTTTCTTGTGCAATACTGCTTTCAACTGGAAACTCTTCAAATTCCTCCTTAACTTGTACAACCACCTCAGGCTTTTCAACCGTTGGTGTCGATTCAGTATCCTTTAAAATCTCCTCAACTAACCCTTCCTCCTCCTCAATCCTTTCTGCTCTGAAATCAACATCAGTCAAAGCAATTATATCATCATCTTCTGATACTTCAATATACTCCTCCCTCTCTTCTCCTATACCTTGAATACTTAGCTCATGACTCTTCTCTTGAACGTCTTCATCTGAATCAATATATTCAACAAAGTGATAAATATCATAATGAATGTTCAAAGGAACTGGAATATCTTCATGAAGAATCAATCCCAACTCTCTTTGTTCACCAGCTGATTCTTTAGAGCCCCCAGCTTCTCTCTCCTGAACTTCCGGCTCCTTTTCTGGGTATGTAATCATTAATACCCCAGGTGTTGGTTCATCAAGCTTTCTCCTCTTCTCCCCCTCATGAGGAGCATCATCGTAGTCCTCATCATGCTCATCATGTTTCCTCTTGGATGAGGAAGCTTGAGCCTTGCAAGTCTCTTCTACTGCAGCCACCCTTTCTGATAGATTACCTAACACTGTTATCACTGTACTTTCCAAGCATATCATGCGTTCTCTCATCTCATCAAACTGTTCAAAGACAAAATCCTTCAATTCTTCCTTTAATTCTTCAATGGCTTGTTTTGACTCAGACTGCTTAACCGACGCCTCTGCAACATCCTTCCCCTTTAAAAACTTCTGAATGTTTGACATCTGGGCCATTACCTCAGCTAATTGATTAGATACATGCGTGTTTACTCCAGACACAGCTTCATTCAATGCTTTTGTCAATGTTGATTCAGTAACAAATGGGGATAATGTCACCACTGGGTCACGTAGACTTCCAGTTGTCACAGCAGTCGAACTTGTATAAAGTACTTCTGTGTGGCCAGTGCTCAGAGTTGGTAAAGGTGTTTCTCTGACTGGACTTCCACCCTCTTCAAGTGACGAAGCAACAAATGCCTCCGTTACTGAGGATGTTCCAGTGGGAACACGAAGTTCAACCACACTAACTTCAACTAATGAAGGTGACTCGAGTGTCCTAATCTGTATAGGAGCTAGACTCAGTGATTGAAAAGAAGTCGTACACACGGGCAGTTGTGCACTTGTTTCAATATCCATTAAGTCCAAGTGACTTTCGGATAGATTATATGGTTCATCCCTGTGTTCAATTGAAACAATCTCCTGTTGAGAGGAGACTGAGTAGATAGTTGGGTGTGCAATTGTCAGTGGGATACTGACTTGTTCAATGCTAACTCTCATAGGAGAGCTAACAGTAGATGTGGCTGTTTCCTGGCTTTCTAGGGTAATGGTATCCCTCACACTTTCTTCAGCAATTCCTACAATATCTATCATCATGCCACCTCCCTCACGATGATCACCTCCATCATCACCATCACCATCATCATCATCTCCTTCTCCTTCTTCTTCTTGGATATCTGACAACGTTCTCTCAGAATCTGATTTTTCAGCTTCTTCCTCACCACCCCTTACACTAACATCTCCCCCACTCTCAGAATGGGCAACCTGAACTTCAGCCCCTTGCTGAGGTTCCTCTATTCTTAAAGCTCCTGGGCTAAGAGATCCCGGTTCCTGGGTCTCTATCGGAGCATGATCTATTCTATACAATCTCACATTTTCACTCTCTTGATCCGCATATTTAAGCAAAGACTCTGGAATTGGCATAATATATGCATTTGGTGAGTACGGCACTTCGTGTAAGCTCATCATAACATAATCCGGACATCGCTGAGAATTGGTTCGCTTCGGAATATTTTCATTAGCACGAAGAATCCCTCGGATAAGAATCTGTATGAATCTCTGAAGCGGAACAAATTTTCTTGCTCTATTTGTAGTTTTTGCAAGAACAATCTCTTTCAAATCCTCCCATATGCAGTGAGCATAATCATAATGCTTGTTGAATGCTATCCCATGAAATATCCTCAAGCAATGAATGCTGCATCTGTCAATGCCTGTGTGCTTTGACGTCATACACCTATTTATGATTCCAAAGAGTGTATACCATTCTCCATTTAATCCATTCCTATGAAACTTTGAGCTCTTTGGTAGTGGCTTTGAGTAGCCCAAGCAGATTAAATCATGTAACAGCTCCTCATCTGAAACAAAGTCTTCAAAGTCAGCCAACTCTGGGAAGTTAACTGTGTCTATACGTCTAGGAAGAAATAGATTGTGACGAAGTCTGGCGAGAGTGATTTTTGTCTTGAACTGGTCTATTGTCACTTTAAAGTGATGATTGCCGTCAGCAGTAACAAATTTGACAGTGTGCCAAAATTGTTGTAGATACACTTGTGGAATAGACGGTTTGTATTGAAGCAGATAACCTAATGGATGGCCTTTTAGAATGTCAACAATGATAGGATGACTAACTTTAATAACCTTGGTATCTAGACGGTGGTTATTATCTAGGAAAGGAAGGCAATGTTTAGGTTTTACTAACTGGTTATCTGGGATAATGTTTGATTGTGAGGGACGGGCAACTGAAGTAGACCGAACAGGTGTAGATACAAGGGTATGATTGGACGATGAATGGGAGTCAGATAAATTGGAGTTCTGAGATTGTACTGGAGATGCCATTTGAACACCTGTAAAAATAAAAAAATCATTTTAGTCATATCATGTACACAAATGACAATCTTCAAAATATAGAAAAATTGTAACATTTTAGCAGAAATTGTAAAAACTTGTGATTTTCTTTTTAAGGCATCAGGATTCCAGACAATAATAGATAATTATTGAAAGGACTCCAGAGTCAATCGTTTAGAGACCAATGTTAGAAAAACACAAATTTATAACAATTTCTTAAAAAATGTGACATTTTTCTTAAAACATAAAAAATTCCACACTTAGAAAAATTTTCTGTTGAAACTCGAATGAAACTACAAGTTTCTCGAATGACTCTTGAACAATGTCGGGTGAGACATGAAACAACTCGAATAAGCCTCTATAAAACTCGAATGACATATACATGAAACTCGAATAAACAATGACACAACTCGAATAGTGCTTGATTCAACTCGAATGAGTCTTGAAAATTCTCGAATGAAAGATGTACTAAACTCGAATGGAACATTAGAATCTACCACTCAACTCGAATGACTAAGTCATTTTGTCGATAAGAACATTGTCCCAACTCGAATAAGCTTTAAGCAATTATGTTCTGAAAATTTTCTAAGTGTTGCACACTTGTCAACTCGCATGACACACAAATGTTTCTCTCAACTCGATTAACTCTTGAGTTTTATATGAATCAACTCGAATGTCTCATGATGCAACTCGAATGACTCGTGATGCAACTCGAATGATTCTTTATGCAACTCGAATGACGCTTTATGCAACTCGAATGACTCTTTAATCGAGAAATGTCTTTTTATTTTATTACAAGTCTAATACACTGATTTTATGAATTTAAGTTCAGATATCTTTTTCAGTGTTTTAAAACTTGTACCCCCCTCGAAAATGTATTTTAAACACATTTGATTTACTGAACTTTGAACAAAAACAACTTTAAAGTTGTTAAAAATTCAAATTTCAGATTATTGATGAACTCGAAACTGTTCCATTATGAAAATCAATGATTTTGTTTGTGTGATGTAAAAATGACTTATGAAAGTTCAGATTCATGGTCATAATACCAATACGAACTTCATCACACAATTAATTTCAATTTCATGAACCAATATCTGGATTCTCCATTAACGCTCAAGAACACAAACAAAAAAAATACGAACAGATAGTTTCAAACAACTCACACTGAACATATACACTAAAAATATAAACAATCAAACTGAAATAAGTAACTTTTACTCACAATTTTGATGAAAAGAAGTCGGTTGTGGGTTTGAGGTTTCTTAGAAGTGAAGAAAGCTTGTTGGAGAAGATGAAGGAATAGATTTTCCGAAAAAATGATTTGAATTTGAAAATTCAAATTTATAGTCAAACGAGCCGGCCCATTTTAATTTTTCAACTTTGAACAACCCGGCCCATCATCTAATCCAAATTAGCCCACTAATTCTCTTTTCAATCAAATATTGTGACTAACAAAAACAAAAAAAAAAATTAACAAAATTCAAGATAAAATTTGAATTTCAAAAAAATTTAAAACCACACAAACCAAAACAAAAACAATTCTGTTTTTCAAAAAAAAAAAAATTTAAAATGGACTTAAAAAAAATATACACATTTAAAACAAAACTAAAAAAAATTGAAAACACAAAAAATATTAACAATACTCATTTGCTCCCCCTTAAAGTTCTGAAAGTTGCTCCCCCTCAAATGTATATTCGTTTTCTCATCTCTGCTCCCCCTACAAAATAACAGATAATTTTTATCAGATTTACGCAAAATCAGATAAATTTCTTTTCTGCTCCCCCTGCACATGACAATCCAGATCTTGTTAAATTCCAAAGAATATAAACTTTTTATGATTCATGAATTTAACATCAGATAAAAATCACTAAACAAATTGAAAAATTTTAAAATTATATTTTGAAACTACTGAATTATTAAATCTTAACGATTCAACATACCTAATTTGTATACCAAAAAATTAAACCGCTTTTCATCTAACGCTTTGGTAAACAAATCAGCTAGTTGATATTCAGTAGGAACAAAATATAATTCTATATTTCCATTTTCTACATGATCTTTTATGAAATGATACCGAATGTCAATGTGTTTTGTTTTTGAATGTTGCACTGGATTTGATGCAATAGCTATTGCGCTCTGAGAATCACAATATATTGGAATTTTCTTTGGTGTAAACCCGTAATCGCGCAGTTGGCTCTTCATCCACAACACCTGAGAACAGCAGGAAGATACAACAACGTACTCTGCTTCAGCTGTAGACAATGAAACACAATGTTGTTTCTTGGATGACCAACATACGGGTTTGTCACCTAAGAACTGTACTGCTCCAGACGTACTCTTTCTGTCCATCTTATCACCTGCGTGATCAGCGTCAGAAAAAGCAGTCAGATTAAATGAAGATTCTCTAGGATACCACAAACCAAGATTTGGAGTTCCTTTGAGATATCTTAAAATTCGTTTCGCAGCTGTTAAGTGTGATTCTTTAGGATTTGCCTGATATCTAGCACAGACACATGTAGCAAACATAATATCTGGTCTACTAGCTGTTAAGTACATTAATGACCCAATTATACCTCGATAATGAGTCACATCTACAGGTTTCCCTGAGATGTCCGCATCAAGTTTTGACTTTGAATTCGGAGCCATGGGAGTTTTCATAGGAGTACTATTGACCATGTTAAATTTCTTTAACATGTCTTGTATATATTTTGACTGATTGATAAAAATACCATCAGTTAATTGTTAAACTTGTAATCCTAAGAAAAAAATTATTTCCCCCATCATGCTCATTTCGAATTTTTGGGACATTAAAAATGCGAATTTCTTACAAAATTCTGGATTTGTAGACCCAAATATTATATCGTCTACATATATTTGTATAACTATGATATCTGACCCCTGACGTTTTATAAACAGGGTTGTGTCAACTGCACCTTTTGTAAATCCACATCTCAACAGATATGTTGAAAGTGCATCATACCAAGCACGAGGTGCTTGTTTAAGGCCATACAGTAACTTATTATCTAAAATATATACATGATCAGGTTTCGAAGGATCAGTAAACCCTTCAGGCTGATATGTATATACTTCATCTGTTAGTTCCCCGTCTAAAAACGCAGTTTTAACATCCATTTGATATACTGTAAAATTTTTATGAGCGGTAAAAGCTAAAAACATTCTAATAGCTTCAATTCGTGCAACTGGTGCAAATGTTTCATCATAATCAATCCCTTCTTGTTGGTTGTATCCTTTGGCAACGAGACAAGCTTTATTCCGAATGATGACGCCATGTTCATCTTTCTTGTTTTTAAATATCCATTTCGTGCCTATAATGGATTTGTCTGTTGGACGCTCAACAAGTCTCCAGACCTTTAATCGTTCGAACTGGTTCAGTTCTTCTTGCATCGTCACAATCCAATCAGCGTCCAGAAGGGCTTCTTTTACATTCTTGGGCTCTATTTTACTTAAAAAATTGGAAAATAAGCATTCATTTATAGTTGCCCTTCTGGTTTGGACTGATGCGGATGGATCACCAATGATGTTTTCTATTGGGTGATTTCTTGTCCACTTAACAGTATGTGGAAACGTTCTATTGGGTCTTGGTTGGGATTGAGATCTAGATATGGTTCGGGAGTTACTTCAGATGTTGTAGGTGGGACATCTGAGGTAGGAGCTTCTGAATGTTCAGAAGTAATGGGGGTTTCAGAAGAATATGGAGGTTCAA
The DNA here is from genome assembly GCA_020465985.1 of Centrapalus pauciflorus. NCBI lineage: Eukaryota > Viridiplantae > Streptophyta > Magnoliopsida > Asterales > Asteraceae > Centrapalus > Centrapalus pauciflorus. The sequence goes on from JAANYP010008432.1 coordinate 351,380, forward strand.
TTGGTTGTACGATCTCAGTAGTCGACTGCACATTTGCGGTTGAGGCTTCTCCAGTTTCTTCTGAACCTTGTTGTTGAGAAAGATCAGAGACTATGACTGGATCTTCAGTAATCCTGTCAGGCACCAAATTTTGAACATTAGTTTTGGGCTTTTCAAAATAGTCGTCATAAAAATTCTCAAACAACTTATGTAATTCTGAGTGTTCAGCATTTTGTTCAGTTGACTCCAAAGAAGTCTGCGTATTAGGTTCGGGTCCTGAACTGGTGTGTTCAAAAGTCATTACCACTCCTTCGTCGAATTTGACATTCACGCTCTCGTTGACTGTCTTGGTTCTCTTGTTGTACACTCGGAAGGCAACCGACTCCTTTGAATACCCGATGAATATTCCTTCATCTGCCTTTTGGTTAAACTTTCCAAGATTGTCTTTATCGTTTAGAATAAAATATCTGCAACCAAAGACATGGAAAAATTTAATATTAGGTATTCGTTTATTAATCAGTTCATAAGGAGTCTTTCCGAATCTCTTATTTATTATTGAACGATTTTGTGTGAAACAAGCTGTTGCAACTGCTTCTGCCCACAAAAATAACGGTAAATTGGAATATGCCAACATCGTTCTAGCTGATTCCACTAGTGTCCGATTTCTTCTTTCAACGACACCGTTTTGTTGTGGAGTTCGAGCAGCTGAAAACTGATGTGTAATTCCTATTGAATTCAAGAATGAGTCAAGTGATTTGTTCTTGAACTCTGTTCCGTTGTCTGAGCGGATTGCTTGAATTGTGAGTTGCAACTTTACTTGTATTTTCCGGATGAAGTCTATGATCGTTTCGGTTGCATCTGATTTGGATCTCAGGAATAAAACCCACGTGTATCGTGAATAGTCATCAACTATCACCAATACATATCGTTTCTTATTTATGCTTTGTACTCTCATTGGTTCACACAAATCCATATGCAATAATTCCAGTGCTCTCGTGGATGAGTGTTCTGTTTTGGATTTGTGTGTTACTCTTGTCATCTTTCCTTTTTCACATGTCGCACATAACTGCTCTTTTTGGAATTTGAGCGTCGGCAGCCCTTTAACTAACCCTCCTTTTGCTAGGTTGGTTAATTCATTGAAGTTCAGATGTGAAAGGCGACGATGCCACAACCATGCTGTTTTAGATGTAGCTTTTGACAATAAGCAGACATCTTTCTTCAGATTAATCGAGGCTAAATCAATGGAGTACAAACTTGTCTTCCTGTTCCCTGCCAAAATTTCTTTTCCTTCTCCGGATCTGATGTTGCACCGATTGGCTTTGAAATTGACTTCTAACCCTTTATCACACAACTGTCCAATACTAAATAGATTGTGTCCAAGACCATCAACATAGAAGACCTTTTGGATGGTGATTTTGTCGTATTTGAGACTTCCGTATCCTTTGATCGAACAAAACTGATCATTTCCAAATCTGACCGTCCCACAGAACTTTTCTACAAAGTCCGTGAGTGTGTCTCGTTGTCCGGTCATATGCTTGGAGCATCCGGAGTCAAGATACCAGACATGGTTTACCTATAAGACGAAGTAGCACATGAGGTACCCACTTGTAGTTGGGTACTTTTGTTTTAGGTAATTCATGTACAATATTATTTGTTTTTCTAACAGATATGGCTTTTAGCTTATCATTTGAAGTTATTTTAGGTACCCACTTTTGAACTGTTCTTTTAAGTATCCATTTTTGTACAATTCGCGGTGGAATTGTTTTTGAAATATTTTTCTTTGGAACCTTTTTCTGTTCATAAAATGGGTCATTTTTCTTCGGTTGCCATACGAGCTTATTAGATTTAACAATAGCAGGCTTACAAGCATAAGAATTCAAAGCAATTAAGTCCGTTCTTGAAAACTTTATACAAGAATTATTAACAAGTTTATTATTATTACAGACAGAATGTTCAATTTTGCTATTTCTATCTATTACATTTTTGTCCTTCACGCGCCACTCTTGTTTTATATTCTTGTTTTTCTGTTCTCTTTTCTTCTTTCGCCAAGCTTGTTTTCTCGAACCGTTCACAATAATATCTGACATAAAAGAAGTATGAGAATTAGTAGATTTAGATACTCGTTTCTTCTGTAAGTTTTTCATACCTTTTGAAGATTGGACTTTACATGCAATTGAGTCCGCTGATGAAGATGATTCACCTTTTTCAAAGTTAGGAGACTGAACAATAATTTTTGTTTTCTCCTTCTTTTGTTGTAATGATGGTGAATTTTCAGATGATTTTAAAGAATCTGGAGACATTATTTGCAGAATTTTTAACAGGTCATTTATTATCATTTGATTGTTTGTTAGGCAAAGGTTTGATAAATTCACCAATTTTATCAAACATCTGATCTAATGAATTAACATCAGAGTGCATGTATAGATCAAACTCTTTTTCTGTATTTATAGAATCTAGGGAAGTAGATGATTGTTGATCAGACAACTTTATGTTCTTAGGCTGATCTTGCAACATTTGTTCCCTTTTTCTTAGTTCAGCCTTGAGAGTTCCATTCTCTGTCTCAAAATTTTTAATTTTCAATTCTAGATCAGAATTCATCTGTTCTAAAATTGAATTTGGCAAATATAATTTTTGAGATCGAGTAGGTAATTCAGACATATCCTTTTCAGAATAAGTTTGAATGTACTCTTCTTTAGTATCAAGAATATTACTTGTTTCATTTATTCTGGTATAATCACCAGAATTTTGCATTTTGTCTGATCATAATCTTTTTATTTCTTCGCTAGATTCTACTTCTTCAGATGCTTTCATAAATGTCATTTTTAATCCTAAATTCATGTATCTGACATCATATAGTGTTGGTGAACTAGATATTGCTTTTGTCAGATACTTAGGATTTTTCCAACCAATTCCAGATTTAGAGTTATAAAATTCTATGTCTTTTGGTTGATTTAAATAAGTTGTTTGATATGTTTGCCCTCTTTTGATAAATTCATCCTCCATCTTCTTTATTTTCTCATAAAGTTTAGTTCTTTCTTCAATAATAGCATGATATTTTACAGAAAAGTTTGAGGCTTCTAATTCTGCTATTCGCAGTCTTTCTTGTAAATCAGATATATTGTGATTAAGATTGAGTATATTGCTTTGAAGTTCTCTTTCCTTATCTTGTAAGTCCGAGACCGCTCGTAAAACTAATGCTTTATCTTTAGAAAAGTCTAGAACTAAGTTGTGTTCATTTCGAAGTTTGTTTTCCAAAGAATGAACATTTTTCTTTTCTGCCTTTAAAGATTTTTCAAACTTTTTAAGCATAAAGGCCATATTAGTTAGTTTTTCTTCTAATATACATGATTCATCAATATCAGAGTCTGAATTAGAATTTACCTCTGGTTTGTCTGAACCATCTGAGTTTTCAGACTCTGAATCTTCATCATTTTCAGCTTCATTTTGGCCAGTTGCTATTAATGCAACTTCTTCTGTTTCTTCCTCTTCATCAGACCCAGATTCTTTTCTTTCTGCATCCTCTTCATCAGTCAATCCAACCCATACCTCATCTTCAGCTATCATTGCTGATTCACTTAATTCTGACTCATTGAAAATTTCTGATTTAAGACAAATATGAGCATCTTCATCCAAAATGTCATCATCTTCTGATAACTGCAACCAGTGGTCATCCTCCGCCATAAGAGCTTTGCCTGACTCTTTTTCTTTGGCTAAGAGAGCCTTTCTTGTATAGTAGTCTGAGTTTTTGACTACTGGAGATCTGCATCACGGGCATAGTGACCTGGTTTTCCACAGTTGTAGCATTTCTGTTCCGACTCTTTCTTATCTGACTTGTGTGACTTTTCATATTTGTCAGTCTTTCGTGCACTACTTTCTCCAAATCTCTCATATTTATCCTTTTTCTCAATTTTCCTTGAGCCTGTTTTATAGCGCATCTTGTTGTTAGTTGGCTCTCTGTCAGATCCCCTCACGTATTGTATATATTTAAACAAAATAGCAGGTTACAAATATATATATATATAAATATATATTAAATATAGCAGGTTTATTATTAATTACTAAAAAATATTAAAAAAATATATATAAGTATTACCAGCGACGCTATTAGCAGCGACAACAGGCAATAGTGGCGACAGGCTTTAGCAGCGACACAAATAGCAGCGACACTCGACTTTTAGTGTTAAAGCAATAGCAGCGACTTTTTAGCATCGACATGTCGCCGCTAAAGGCATTAGCAGCGACAACGATAGGCATTAGCAGCGACCATTGTCGCCGCTAAAACCCTATTTTCTTGTAGTGATATGTCATTAGCTAATGATTGCTTTAAGAGAACTTAGGTAACCAATTGCATGTATGGCTTGATTGTTTCATGAGGACTAAGGACGGCAACTGTGATCGCAGCATGGTAATTGTATGTGTATATAATTTGAATCTTTATATCATTTATGTTTTTATTTTGATACGAGAAAAACCAATATATTTTCATGTGTTTTGTGATTTAGTCTCTCCGTATTATTTTTTTTTTAAGAAAGTTCTAAGTTATTGTTTTCAATCCGATTTTCAAAAAAGTTTTTTTTTTATAATCAACCCTAACTTAATCTTTCCACACAAAAGCCAATACGTATCCATTATTTTTCTTTGAAAAGTCTAAAAATTTGAAGACTTTTTTGAAAAATAAAGAAAGATTCCAAAAATCACAAACAAATATATATCTTAAGGATTTTATTGGTAAAAAATAACACGAAAAGAGTAAACCGCAAAAATATGATCGAAAGTATGTTGGTTTTTTCATATTAAACCCTTTATTTTTGTTTATCGCTTTATTTTCTAATTAATTATTGTTGCATATTATACTAATTTATCAAATTTAGAAACATCAAAACCACAGTTGCATGTCACTATGAATAAAAGAAATTAAATTCAAAATTCAAAATCCTTAAAAGAATACACAAATCACAATTTCAAACCAACATTATAAATAAAAAGTTAAGAAAGATTTCGTATATACTCTTACAAAACTTTATGATATCATATATATATCCTACTTAAAATTTTAATTTCATATATATCACTCCTAAATTTCATAATATCATATATACTCAACTTAATTTATTAACATCACATATATTTCTCTTAAACATTATTCATATCTAATACACCCAAATTCAATAATTTGATTAATTTTAAAACCCATAATTAATTATATTAATTAATGGCCAATTTACTCTTTTATTTCTCCTTTTAACTAAATTTCATAATATCATATTTACCCAAACTTAAATTAATTTTTAATATTGTTTTAAACTTTTACTATATAAATTCTTCCTTGTAAAACAAATTTACATTAACAATATAACAATATAACAAGAAAAAGGGTCAATAGCAGCGACACCCTTTAGCAGCGACACGGGCATTAGCAGCGACACCTAAAAAAAGCGGACTCATGTCGCCGCTAAAGGCTTTAGCAGCGACACATTGTCGCCGCTAATACCTAAAAAAACGCGCCTATAATGCCGCCCTCTTTTCACCCTTTTTCACTTTTCATCTCCCACACCTAGCAGCGCCCCTTCCTCCGGCCTCCAGCGATTTTTTTCATCTTCTTGCTACTGGTTGCGATTTTTTAAGGTAATCCTTGTATTTTGTGTATTTTTTAGGTAAATATGTGTAATGTGTGTGTATTGGTGTGTTAGGTGTCTCTGATCTCGTCTCTCTCTTTCTCCCGCCGTTACCCACACTCGCCGCCGGTATCTCTCTCGCCGCCGGTGGTCTCTCTCGCCGCCGTCGCTCTGAGTCTCTGCAAGGTATGTATTTTTTTGTATCTAGTGTTGTGTGTTTATTTGTATGTATTCTGGGTATTAGTGTGTGTATTTGTATGTATTTTGTGTAATTAGTGTTTTTATTTTTATGTATTTTTAGTGTTAATTAGTATGTGTAGTTGTTTGTATTTTGTGTATTTAGTATATTATTGTATGTATTTGTGTGTTGGTGTGTCTATTTGTTTTTGGATAAAAGTTTTAGATTGATCAAAATTAGGTTTTTATTTTTATTGAATTGTAAAAATTATTTGTAGGTTTGTTTAAATTATTTTCTTGGATAAGAGTTTTAGATTTATCAAAATTAGGTTTTTTTAGAATTTGTTAAAATATATTTAGAATTATTGGATTTGTTAAACTAGGTGTATGTTTATTTAAATAATTAAAAATTTTGTTAATTTAGTATAATATGAGTTTTTTTTGTATAATTATATTATCGTTATATATTTTAAGATGCAATTATATGTTTGTAGATTTATTGTGTAATTATTTGTTTAAAAGTTTATAATAACATATAATATGAGTTGATGTTTATATTTGTGTGTATTTGTATGTATTAATGTGTAACTATTTTATTAGTGATATGAATTGTTTATTTTTATAAGAAATGAGAATATATACTCTTAAAATAGTGAAATCTGTTAGGTGTGTGTTTGAGCTTAGAATACATGCCCGTCCGAAATTGATTTAGTACTTGTAACGGGTCTTGATGAGTTAGTATAAGACATATATACTTATATTTGATGGTGATAGGTTGGTATTAGTTATATATACTTCTTACTTGCCATTATGGTTATGTATAAGTCGGTATTTGCTATAAATAGTTGTAACGGGTCTTGATAAGTTATTATGAGACATACATACTTGTAATTGATGATGATGGGTCGGTATTAATTATATCTACTTGCTACACGTCATTATGGTTATGTATAAGTCGGTATTTGCTATAAATAATTGGGACGAGTCTTGATAAATTAGTATAAGACATATATACTTGTAATTGACGATTATAGGTTGTTTTAGTTATATCTAGTTCTTATACGCCATGATGAGTATGTATAACTCGGTATTTGCTATAAACAGTTGTAACGAGTCTTGATAAGTTAGTATGAGACATATATACTTGTAATTGATGATGATGGGCTGATATTAGTTATATCTAGTTCTTATACACCAATTTCGATGAGAGCTAATGTATATATGTATATATTTTGTAGCCGGAAAATTTCGATGCTGTCTATAACAACCCTCAATTTAAAGATGCGATGATGGAACTCTATCGAAAGTTCAGTACTCAAAACGATAACGACGAGCATGACGAAGACAACGACGACAACGAAGATGATGATTAGATTATTAGTGTTTTAGCTAATTATGTAACAAACGTTATTGTAACGTACGTTGTTTGTGTATATATATTATTATGAATTTTGTAGCACGTATTGTATATATTTAAACAAAATAGCAGGTTACAAATATATATATATATATATATATATATATATATATATATATATATATATATATATATATAAATATATATTAAATATAGCAGGTTTATTATTAATTACTAAAAAATATTAAAAAAATATATATAAGTATTACCAGCGACGCTATTAGCAGCGACAACAGGCAATAGTGGCGACAGGCTTTAGCAGCGACACAAATAGCAGCGACACTCGACTTTTAGTGTTAAAGCAATAGCAGCGACTTTTTAGCATCGACATGTCGCCGCTAAAGGCATTAGCAGCGACAACGATAGGCATTAGCAGCGACCATTGTCGCCGCTAAAACCCTATTTTCTTGTAGTGATATGTCATTAGCTAATGATTGCTTTAAGAGAACTTAGGTAACCAATTGCATGTATGGCTTGATTGTTTCATGAGGACTAAGGACGGCAACTGTGATCGCAGCATGGTAATTGTATGTGTATATAATTTGAATCTTTATATCATTTATGTTTTTATTTTGATACGAGAAAAACCAATATATTTTCATGTGTTTTGTGATTTAGTCTCTCCGTATTATTTTTTTTTAAGAAAGTTCTAAGTTATTGTTTTCAATCCGATTTTCAAAAAAGTTTTTTTTTATAATCAACCCTAACTTAATCTTTCCACACAAAAGCCAATACGTATCCATTATTTTTCTTTGAAAAGTCTAAAAATTTGAAGACTTTTTTGAAAAATAAAGAAAGATTCCAAAAATCACAAACAAATATATATCTTAAGGATTTTATTGGTAAAAAATAACACGAAAAGAGTAAACCGCAAAAATATGATCGAAAGTATGTTGGTTTTTTCATATTAAACCCTTTATTTTTGTTTATCGCTTTATTTTCTAATTAATTATTGTTGCATATTATACTAATTTATCAAATTTAGAAACATCAAAACCACAGTTGCATGTCACTATGAATAAAAGAAATTAAATTCAAAATTCAAAATCCTTAAAAGAATACACAAATTACAATTTCAAACCAACATTATAAATAAAAAGTTAAGAAAGATTTCGTATATACTCTTACAAAACTTTATGATATCATATATATATCCTACTTAAAATTTTAATTTCATATATATCACTCCTAAATTTCATAATATCATATATACTCAACTTAATTTATTAACATCACATATATTTCTCTTAAACATTATTCATATCTAATACACCAAATTCAATAATTTGATTAATTTTAAAACCCATAATTAATTATATTAATTAATGGCCAATTTACTCTTTTATTTCTCCTTTTAACTAAATTTCATAATATCATATTTACCCAAACTTAAATTAATTTTTAATATTGTTTTAAACTTTTACTATATAAATTCTTCCTTGTAAAACAAATTTACATTAACAATATAATTATTGAGAAACTTTGGTTTGTCTAAAAAATTGACTTCTTTACTAACGAAAATAACCCTATATTTATAAAACATATATTTACTAATCACAAGTAAGTTTCTCAATGATTATATTATTAATGTTTTGTTTTACTATGAATAATTTATATAGTAAAAGTTTAAAAAAAAGGAATTAAATAAAATTATTAAAAGGGACATGACATTAATTAATTTAAGTTGGGTAAATATGATATTTTGTAGTTTAGTTGAAAGGTGATTTAAAATAAGGGTAGAATGGTTATTAATTAATAAGTAATATTAATTATGAATTTTAAAAATAATCAAATTATTTAATATGGATATATATGATATTTGTTTAAGAGAGATATATATGATATTAATAATGTTTAATAGAGATTTATATGATATTAATAACTTAAGTAAGGTATATACGATCTTATGATGTTTAGAAGAAATATATATGATATTAAAATTTTAAGCTTTGTATATACGATATTATAAAGTTTTGGAGGAATATATATCTCAAAAAATTATTAATACAAAAAAAACACAAGAATTCAAACAAAAATCAAAAACTCAGTGTTAAATATTAAGATTAATAAAATGAAATAATAAAAGGTTAAAATGGTGGCATAACAATTACAATAGTATAATAAGTTAATAATCACAATTAAAAACATGAAACGAATTAGATCGTGATTGTTATCAACAAAATATGAAGATGATTGCTATTATATGTAATCAGTCATGTATAATATTACAAATAAAAAAAATGGTAAATTACAAATTTTGCGCCTATGGTTTACTAGAATTTATGGATTAGGATCTTTAACTTTAAAAATTATGCTGTCAGTCATTATTGTTTAAGTTTTGTTACGAATTTTGTCTTTTGACCAATTAAATTGACCATTTTACCCCTTGTTTAGTATTTATATTAATATTGTTTTCATTATTATTTCTATTATTATAAAATAATAAACTAATTTAAATTTTTTTTTAAAAAAATAGTAAAACTATCTAAATGTAAAACACACAAAAATAAATAAATAAATATTTACAAAAAACATACAAATAGTTATTATTATTAATTAAAAACTGAAAAACAACGTTTTGAGTTTAGTTTATTTGTACTTTTTAAAATAAAATGTAAACATTTTTAAAATTATAAAATAAATTAAATTTAGTAAGTAATCATTTTTAACTTAAATGATTTTGATGATTATTATAAACTCTATACAAACATACAAATTGTTATCGCATCATTTTGGTAATCAAAAATTAAAAATAAAGTACTTTTTTAACTTTATATTTTATTTGTATTTTTTTAGGAAAAAAACGTTAACAATAAAATAAACATAAACTTTTCAGAAAATACATATTTCTTTCAAAAAAATTTTAAAAAAATTTGATTTAAATTTTCAAAACGTTTCAATATTTTACTTAAAAGTTTTTTAAAAAACGTTCGAAAGTTTCAAACTTTTCAAAAGAATTAAAGTTTTCAAACTATTTTAGGTTTTTAAACATTTTTTTCAAAACGTTTAAACCATAAAAATATTTTTAAACGTTTACTGAATGTTAAAAAGTTGTTTATGTATAAAATTTTAAACACATCAAATAAATTTTAATACTTTTTTATAGTTATACAATTATTTTCTGATTTAATTTTTTTTAGATTTAGAAACCTAAATCAAATTTCTTTATTAATGTTTTATTATTCAATTTTATGTACTTTATATTGAAATTGTCTTACTAGTAATTTTAATTTTATAGATTAGTTTATTATTTAATAATAAGAGGAATAATAATAATAGTCAACTTTAATAATAATTATTAAACAAAAAATTGTCATTTTCACAACTCAAATAATTTATGTAGATATATATATTATATATCAATTTTATTTCATGTCGAGAAACACAGTGTTTTTGCTTTTATTAAAAACGATAGATCCTTAAGTTTCAGAAAGCATCATGTAGTATACTCGTTTTTTCTTTGGACAACATATGTAATTAACCTAGTAGGTCTTGCAATTGTGAGCCCCACATCACATGGCCACGACTCCTTGTAGTCATGACTCATCTCATACTCCCGATTCTACCTTATAATATTGAATTTTAAATCTTAATTTGTAAAATCTTTTCTTAAAGTTCATCCTAAAAAGGATAGAAAAATGACAACTTATCCATATTTTGTGAATCATTTTTACTCTTCTTTTGATTTTTTTTAATTACTTTAGGGTCCAATTATTTAATTAATATTATAATTATATCATCTTCCATATTAAACATCAACCTGTGACCAATATTGCTTTTTTACTTCTTTAGAATATTTAGTTTTTCAAATGATCCCCTCTACGTGTGTGTGTGTATATATGGGATCATTGCAGAACCTTAATTTAGTGTAGAACCGTAGAACCAATATCGTCCATAGATTAGATTAATCTAATGGTCTTGATTAAAACCATAAAGTTTGGAATTAGTGAAAAAAAGATTGGCATTATTGATTTTTTAATTTTTTCAAGGGTAAAAAAGAAATAGATTGGAAATAGCAAAAAGATTGACATTAGTAAAATAAATATCTTTTTTCTTTAAATTAAAATAACATTAATATGATTAATTGTTAAATCAAAAAAATTATACCATAAAAACGAGAATTTTATACTCTTTAAAACGAGACCGGTTATGATATATTTTTTTCGAAAAAATTTTATGTGTTTATTTTTCGTAAAAAAAAATTACCCAGACCACCATGCAATGTAGCATGGCGGTATCATTCAATATCGAATGACCACTTGATATCGTATATTCAACGTCGATGCAACACTACATGTACATTCAAAATTAATAGAACCAAAATAATGGTCAAAATTAGTAGTCAAAAGTTGGTTGATTTAGTGAGAACAGTAATGACATATTTTTTTCAAAAAAATTTTACGTGTTTATTTTTCGTAAAAAAAAATCACCAGACCACCATGCAATGTAGCATGACCGATATAACTCAATGCGATGCAACACTGCATGTACATTCAAAATTAACAAAACTAAAATAATGGTCAAAATTAGTAGTCAAAAGTTGGTTGATTTAATGAGAACAGTAATGACATATTTTTTTCGAAAATTTTTTACGTGTTTATTTTTCGTAAAAAAAAAATATCACCAGACCACCATGCAATGTAGCATGACCGATATAATTCGAAGCGATGCAACACTACATGTACATTCAAAATTAACAAAACTAAAATAATGGTCAAAATTAGTAGTCAAAAGTTGCTTGATTTAATTAGAATAGTAATGATATATTTTTTTCGAAAAAATTTTACGTGTTTATTTTTCTTAAAAAAAATTTTTACCTAGACCTCCATTCAATATATTTTATAGAGATCATTCAATGTCGAATTACAGTTTATATCACACATTTAACACTGCATGTACCTTCGATATTAAAAGAGTAAAAAATGGTCAAAGTGACAGTCAAACTTGGAAGGCTACTATTAATTCAATGTTAATTGCATAATTACCATCTTATCCCTAGTGTTATATAATAATCTAATGGTTAAGATTGGTTCTATAGTTCTGCACTAAATTAAGGTTCTGCAATGATCCCAACCCTATATATATATATATATATATATATATATATATATATATATATATATATATATATATATATATATATATATATATATATATATATATATATATGT
>JAANYP010008433.1:0-19899 GCA_020465985.1 Centrapalus pauciflorus
TAGCATATAATTAAATAATCATTGAACATGCAGCAGCAGTTGTTTCTATACAAGTCAGTAACAATTAACAATAAGTACCAAAACATATGCAACTAAGTAATGTAATCTGTCACTCACATCGGTCTTGAGCAATGCAAGTAATCAAGGAACATACAGCAGCAGTTGTCCACGAGACCCATTACATCATATTCTTTGGATACAATTAAGTAATCAAGGAACATGCAGCAGCAGTTGTCCAGTTTCAGTAGTGTCTATCATACGTTCCTACCATAAATTAAGTAATCAAGGAACAGGCAGCAACAGATGTTTCCATACAACTCAGTAACAATCACCAATAGGTACCGAAACATATGCAAGTAAGTAATGCAATCTGTCACTCACAGCGGTCCTGAGCAATGCAAGTAATCAATGAACATGCAACAATAGTTGTCCAGTTTCATCAGTGTCTATCATACGTTCCTAGCTTACAATTAAGTAATCAAGGATCATGTAGCAGCAGTTGTCCAGTTCCAGCAGTGTCTATCATACGTTCCTAGCATACAATTAAGTAATCAAGGAACATGCAGCAACAGATGTTTCCATACAAGTCAGTAACAATCACCAATAAGTACCGAAACATATGCAAGTAAGTTAGCAACCTGTCACTCAAAGCGGTCCTGAGCAATGCAAGTAATCAATGAACATGCACCAACAGTTGTCCAGATTCATCAATGTCTATCATAAGTTCCTAACATACAATTAAGTAATCAAGGAACATGCAGCAACAGATGTTTCCATACAAGTCAGTAACAATCACCAATAAGTACCGAAACATATGCAAGTAAGTAATGCAATCTGTCACTCACAGCGGTCCTGAGCAATGCAAGTAATCAATGAACATGAAGCAGTAGTTGTCCGGATTCATCAGTGTCTATCATACATTCTTAACATACAATTAAGTAATCAAGGAACAAGCAGCAGATGTTTCAATACAAGTCCGTACCAATCACAAATAAGTACCGAAACATATGCAAGTAAGTAATGCAATATGTCACTCACAGCGGTCCTGAGCAATGCAAGTAATCAAGGAACATGCAGCAGCAGTTGTCCAGTTTCAACAATGTCTATCGTACGTTCCTAGCATACAATGCAAGTAATCAAGGAACATTCAGCAGCAGTTGTTTCCGTACAAGTCCGTAGCAATCACCAATAAGTACCGAAACATATGCAAGTAAGTAATGCAATCTGTCACTCACATCGATCCTGAGCAATGCAAGTAATCAAGGAACATGCAGCAGCAGTTGTCGAGTTTCAGTAGTGTCTATCATACGTTCCTAGCATACAATTAAGTAATCAAGGAACATGCAGCAGCAGTTGTCCAGTTTCAGTAGTGTCTATCATACTTTCCTACCGTACAATTAAGTAATCATGGAACAGGCAGCAACAGATGTTTCCATACAAGTCAGCAACAATCACCAATAAGTACCGAAACATATGCAAGTAAGAAATCAAATCTGTCACTCACAGCGGTCCTGAGCATGCAAGTGATCAATGAACATGCAACAACAGTTGTCCAGTTTCAACAATGTTTATCATACGTTCCTAGCATACAATTAAGTAATCTTTGAACATGCAGCAGCAGTTGTTTTTATACAAGTCAGTAACAATAACCAATAAGTACCGAAACATATGCAAGTAAGTAATGCAATCTGTCACTCACATCGTTCTTGAGCAATGCAAATAATCAACGAACATGCAATAGCAGTTGTCCACGAGACCCATTACATCATATTCTTAGCATACAATTAAGTAATCAAGGAACATGCAGCAGCAGTTGTCCAGTTTCAGTAGTGTCTATAATACGTTCCTAACATACAATTAAGTAATCAAGGAACAGGCAGCAACAGATGTTTCCATACAAGTGAGTAACATTCACCAATAAGTACCGAAACATATGCAAGTAAGTTAGCAACCTGTCACTCAAAGCGGTCCTGAGCAATGCAAGTAATCAATGAACATGCACCAACAGTTGTCCAGATTCATCAATGTCTATCATAAGTTCCTAACATTCAATTAAGTAATCAAGGAACATGGAGCAACAGATGTTTCGATACAAGTCAGTAAGAATCACCAATAAGTACCGGAACATATACAAGTAAGTAATGCAATCTGTCACTCACAGCGGTCCTGAGCAATGCAAGTAATCAAGGAACATGCAGCAGTTGTCCAGTTTCAACAATGTCTATCATACGTTCCTAGCATACAATGCAAGTAATCAAGGAACATGCAACAGCAGTTGTTTCCGTACAAGTCCGTAGCAATCACCAATAAGTACCGAAACATATGCAAGTAAGTAACGCAATCTGTCACTCACATCGGTCCTGAGCAATGCAAGTAATCAAGGAACATGCAGCAGCAGTTGTCTAGTTTCAGTAGTGTCTATCATTCGTTCCTAGCATACAATTAAGTAATCAAGGAACATGCAGCTGCAGTTGTCCAGTTTCAGTAGTGTCTATCATACGTTCCTACCATACAATTAAGTAATCATGGAACAGGTAGCAACAGATGTTTCCATACAAGTCAGTAACAATCACCAATAAGTACCGAAACATATGCAAGTAAGTAATCAAATCTGTCACTCACAGCGGTCCTGAGCAATGCAAGTAATCAATGAACATGCAACAACAGTTGTCCAGTTTCAACAATGTTTATCATACGTTCCTAGCATACAATTAAGTAATCATTGAACATGCAGCAGCAGTTGTTTCTATACAAGTCGGTAACAATCACCAATAAGAACCGAAACATATGCAAGTAAGTAATGCAATCTGTCACTCACATCGTTCTTGAGCAATGCAAATAATCAAGGAACATGCAGCAGCAATTGTCCACGAGACCCATCACATCATATTCTTAACATACAATTAAGTAATCAAGGAACATGCAGCAGCAGTTGTCAAGTTTCAGTAGTGTCTATAATACGTTCCTAACATACAATTAAGTAATCAAGGAACAGGCAGCAACTGATGTTTCCATACAAGTGAGTAACAATCACCAATAAGTACCGAAACATATGCAAATAAGTTAGCAACCTGTCACTCAAAGCGGTCCTGAGCAATGCAAGTAATCAATAAACATGCACCAACAGTTGTCCAGATTCATCAATGTCTATCATAAGTTCCTAACATACAATTAAGTAATCAAGGAACATGCAGCAACAGATGTTTCCAAACAAGTCAGTAACAATCACCAATAAGTACCGAAACATATACAAGTAAGTAATGCAATCTGTCACTCACAGCGGTCCTGAGCAATGCAAGTAATCAATGAACATGAAGCAGGAGTTGTCCGAATTCATCAGTGTCTATCATACATTCTTAACATACAATTAAGTAATCAAGGAACAAGCAGCAGATGTTTCAATACAAGTCCGTAGCAATCACAAATAAGTACCGAAACATATGCAAATAAGTAATGCAATATGTGACTCACAGCGGTCCTGAGCAATGCAAGTAATCAAGGAACATGCAGCAGCAGTTGTCCAGTTTCAACAATGTCTATCATACGTTCCTACCATAAAATTAAGTAATCAAGGAACAGGCAGCAACAGATATTTCCATACAAGTCAGTAACAATCACCAATAAGTACGGAAACATATGCAAGTAAGTAATCAAATCTGTCACTCACAGCGGTCCTGAGCAATGCAAGTAATCAATGAACATGCAACAACAGTTGTCCAAAATTCAACAATGTTTATCATACGTTCCTAGCATACAATTAAGTAATCATTGAACATGCAGCTGCAGTTGTTTCTATACAAGTCAGTAACAATCACCAAAAAGTACCGAAACATATGCAAGTAAGTAATGCAATCTGTCACTCACATCGTTCTTGAGCAATGCAAATAATCAAGGAACATGCAGCAGCAGTTGTCCACGAGACCCATTACATCATATTCTTAGCATACAATTAAGTAATCAAGGATCATGCAGCAGCAGTTGTCCAGTTTCAGTAGTGTCTATAATACGTTCCTAACATACAGTTAAGTAATCAAGGAACAGGCAGCAACAGATGTTTCCATACAAGTGAGTAACAATCACCAATAAGTACCGAAACATATGCAAGTAAGTTAGCAACCTGTCACTCAAAGCGGTCTTGAGCAATGCAAGTAATCATGAACATGCACCAACAGTTGTCTAGATTCATCAATGTCTATCATAAGTTCCTAACACACAATTAAGTAATCAAGGAACATGCAGCAACAGATGTTTCCATACAAGTCAGTAACAATCACTAATAAGTACGGAAACATATGCAAGTAAGTAATGCAATCTGTCACTCACAGCAGTCCTGCGCAATGCAAGTATTCAATGAACATGAAGCAGGAGTTGTCCGGATTCATCAGTGTCTATCATACATTCTTAACCTACAATTAAGTAATCAAGGAACAAGCAGCAGACGTTTCAATACAAGTCCGTAGCAATCACATATAAGTACCGAAACATATCCAAGTAAGTAATGCAATATGTCACTCACAGCGGTCCTGAGCAATGCAAGTAATCAAGAAACATGCAGCAGCAGTTGTCCAGTTTCAACAATGTCTATCATACATTCCTAGCATACAATGCAAGTAATCAAGGAACATGCAGCAGCAGTTGTTTCCGTACAAGTCCGTAGCAATCACCAATAAGTACCGAAACATATGCAAGTAAGTAATGCAATCTGTCACTCACATCGGTCCTGAGCAATGCAAGTAATCAAGGAACATGCAGCAGCAGTTGTCCAGTTTCAGCAGTGTCTATCATACGTTTCTAGCATACAATTAAGTAATCAAGGAACATGCAGCAGTAGTTGTCCAGTTTCAGTAGTGTCTATCATACGTTCCTAACATACAATTAAGTAATCAAGGAACATGCAGCAAAAGATGTTTCCATACAAGTCAGTAACAATCACCAATAAGTACTGAAACATATGCAAGTAAGTAATGCAATCTGTCACTCACATCGGTCCTGAGCAATGCAAGTAATCAATGAACATGCAAAAACAGTTGTCCACGAGACCCATTACATCATATTCTTAGCATACAATTAAGTAATCAAGGAACATGCAGCAGCAATTGTCCAGTTTCAGTAGTGTCTATCATACATTCCTAACATACAATTAAGTAATCAAGGAACATGCAGCAAAAGATGTTTCCATACAAGTCAGTAACAATCACCAATAAGTACCGAAACATATGCAAGTAAGTAATGCAATCTGTCACTCACAGCGGTCCTGAACAATGCAAGTAATCAATGAACATGCAACAACAGTTGTCCAGTTTCATCAGTGTCTATCATATGTTCCTAGCAACAATTAAGTAATCAAGTATCATGTAGCAGCAGTTGTCCAGTTTCAGCAGTGTCTATCATACGTTCCTAGCATACAATTAAGTAATTAAGGAACATGCAGCAACAGATGTTTTCATACAAGTCAGTAACAATCACGAATAAGTACCGAAACATATGCAAGTAAGTAAGTAACCTGTCACTCACAGCGGTCCTGAGCAATGCAAGTAATCGTTGAACATGCACCAACAGTTGTCCAGATTCATCAGTGTCTATCATACGTTCCTAACATACAATTAAGTAATCAAGGAACATGCAGCAAGAGATGTTTGCATACAAGTCAGTAACAATCACCAATATGTACCGAAACATATGCAAGTAAGTAATGCAATCTGTCACTCACAGCAGTCCTGAGCAATGCAAGTAATCAATGACCATGAAGCAGGAGTTGTCCAGATTCATCAGTGTCTATCATACATTATTAACATACAATTAAGTAATCAAGGAACAACCAGCAGCAGATGTTTCCATACAAGTCCGTAGCAATCACAAACAAGTATTGAAACTTATGCAAGTAAGTAATGCAATCTGTAACTCACAGCGGTCCTGAGCAATGCAAGTAATCAAGGAACATGCAGCAGCAGTTGTCCAGTTTCAACAATGTCTATCATACGTTCCTAGCATACAATGCAAGTAATCAAGGAAGATGCAGCAGCAGTTGTTTCCGTACAAGTCCGTAGCAATCACCAATAAGTACCGAAACATATGCAAGTAAGTAATGCAATCTGTCACTCACATCGGTCTTGAGCAATGCAAGTAATCAAGGAACATGCAGCAGCAGTTGTCCAGTTTCAGTAGAGTCTATCATACGTTTCTAGTATACAATTAAGTAATCAAGGAACATGCAGCAGCAGTTGTCCAGTTTCAGTAGTGTCTATCATACGTTCCTAACATACACTTAAGTAATCAAGGAACAGGCAGCAAAAGATGTTTCCATACAAGTCAGTAACAATCACCAATAAGTACTGAAACATATGCAAGTAAGTAATGCAATCTGTCACTCACATCGGTCCTGAGCAATGCAAGTAATCAATGAACATGCAACAACAGTTGTCCACGAGACCCATTACATCATATTCTTAGCATACAATTAAGTAATCAAGGAACATGCAGCAAAAGATGTTTCCATACAAGTCAGTAACAATCACCAATAAGTACCGAAACATATACTAGTAAGTAATGCAATCTGTCACTCACAGCGGTCCTGAACAATGAAAGTAATCATAGAACATGCAACAACAGTTGTCCAGTTTCATCAGTGTCTATCATACGTTCCTAGCATACAATTAAGTAATCAAGGATCATGTAGCAGCAGTTGTCTAGTTTCAGAAATGTCTATCATACGTTCCTAGCATACAATTAAGTAATCAAGGAACATGCAGCAACAGATGTCTCCATACAAGTCAGTAACAATCACCAATAAGTACCGAAACATATGCAAGTAAGTAAGCAACCTGTCACTCACAGCGGTCCTGAGCAATGCAAGTAATCAATGAACATGCACCAACAGTTGTCCAGATTCATCAGTGTCTATCATACGTTCCTAACTTACAATTAAGTAATCAAGGAACATGCAGCAACAGATGTTTCCATACAAGTCAGTAACAATCACCAATATGTACCGAAACATATGCAAGTAAGTAATGCAATCTGTCACTCACAGCGGTCCTGAGCAATGCAAGTAATCAATGAACATGAAGCAGGAGTTGTCCAGATTCATCAGTGTCTATCATACATTCTTAACATACAATTTAGTAATCAAGGATCAAGCATCAGCAGATGTTTCCATACAAGTCCGTAGAAATCACAAATAAGTACCGAAACATATGCAAGTAAGTAATGAAATCTCTAACTCACAGCGGTCCTGAGCAATGCAAGTATTCAAGGAACATGAAGCAGCAGTTGTCCAGTTTCAACAATGTCTATCATACGTTTCTAGCATACAATGCAAGTAATCAAGGAACATGCTGCAGCAGTTGTTTCCATACAAGTCCGTAGCAATCACCAATAAGTACCGAAACATATGCAAGTAAGTAATGCAATCTGTCACTCACATCGGTCCTGAGCAATGCAAGTAATCAAGGAACATGCAGCAGCAGTTGTCTAGTTTCAGTAGTGTCTATCATACGTTTCTAGCATACAATTAAGTAATCAAGGAACATGCAGCAGCAGTTGTCCAGTTTCAGTAGTGTCTATCATACGTTCCTAGCATACAATTAAGTAATCAAGGATCATGTAGCAGCAGTTGTCCAGTTTCAGCAGTGTCTATCATACGTTCCTAGCATACAATTAAGTAATCGAGGAACATGCAGCAACAGATGTTTCCATACAAGTCAGTAACAATCACCAATAAGTACCGAAACATATGCAAGTAAGTAAGCAACATGTCACTCACAGCGGTCCTGAGCAATGCAAGTAATCAATGAACATGCACCAACAGTTGTCCAGATTCATCAGTGTCTATCATACGTTCCTAACTTACAATTAAGTAATCAAGGAACATGCAGCAACAGATGTTTCCATACAAGTCAGTAACAATCACCAATATGTAACGAAACATATGCAAGTAAGTAATGCAATCTGTCACTCACAGTGGTCCTGAGCAATGCAAGTAATCAATGAACATGAAGCAGCAGTTGTCCAGATTCATCACTGTCTATCATACATTCTTAACATACAATTTAGTAATCAAGGAACAAGCATCAGCAGATGTTTCCATACAAGTCCGTAGCAATCACAAATAAGTATCGAAACATATGCAATTAAGTAATGCAATCTGTAACTCACAGCGGTCCTGAGCAATGCAAGTATTCAAGGAACATGCAATAGCAGTTGTCCAGTTTCAACAATGTCTATCATACGTTCCTAGCATACAATGCAAGTAATCAAGGAACATGCAGCAGCAGTTGTTTCCGTACAAGTCCTTAGCAATCACCAATAAGTACCGAAACATATGCAAGTAAGTAATGCAATCTGTCACTCACATCGGTCCTGAGCAATGCAAGTAATCAAGGAACATGCAGCAGCAGTTGTCCAGTTTCAGTAGTGTCTATCATACGTTTCTAGCATACAATTAAGTAATCAAGGAACATGCAGCAGCAGTTGTCCAGTTTCAGTAGTGTCTATCATACGTTCCTAACAAACAATTAAGTAATCAAGGAACAGGCAGCAAAAGATGTTTCCATACAAGTCAGTAACAATCACCAATAAGTACTGAAACATATGCAAGTAAGTAATGCAATCTGTCACTCACATCGGTCCTGAGTAATGCAAGTAATCAATGAACATGCAATAACAGTTGTCCACGAGACCCATTACATCATATTCATAGCATACAATTAAGTAATCAAGGAACATGCAGCAGCAGTTGTCCAGTTTCAGTAGTGTCTATCATACATTCCTAACATACAATTAAGTAATCAAGGAACCGGCAGCAAAAGATGTTTCCATACAAGTCAGTAACAATCACCAATAAGTATCGAAACATATGCAAGTAAGTAATGGAATCTGTCACTCACAGCGGTCCTGAACAATGCTAGTAATCAATGAACATGCAACAACAGTTGTCCAGTTTCATCAGTGTCTATCATACATTCCTAGCATACAATTAAGTAATCAAGGATCATGTAGCAGCAGTTGTCCAGTTTCAGCATTGTCTATCATACGTTCCTAGCATACAATTAAGTAATCAAGGAACATGCAGCAACATATGTCTCCATACAAGTCAGTAACAATCACCAATAAGTACCGAAACATATGCAAGTAAGTAAGCAACCTGTCACTCACAGCGATCCTGAGCAATGCAAGTAATCAATGAACATGCACCAACAGTTGTCCAGATTCATCAGTGTCTATCATACGTTCCTAACATACAATTAAGTAATTAAGGAACATGGAACAACAGATGTTTCCATACAAGTCAGTAACAATCACCAATAAGTACCGAAACATATGCAAGTAAGTTATGCAATCTGTCACTCACAGCGGTCCTGAGCAATGCAAGTAATCAATGAACATGCAAAAACAGTTGTCCAATTTCATCAGTGTCTATCATACGTCCCTAGCATACAATTAAGTAATCAAGGATCATGTAGCAGCAGTTGTCCAGTTTCAGCAGTGTCTATCATACGTTCCTAGCATACAATTAAGTAATCAAGGAACATGCAGCAACAGATGTTTCCATACAAGTCAGTAACAATCACCAATAAGTACTGAAACATAAGCAAGTAAGTAAGCAACCTGTCACTCACAACGGTCCTGAGCAGTGCAAGTAATCAATCAACATGCACCAACAGTTGTCCAGATTTATCAGTGTCTATCATACGTTCCTAACATACAATTAAGTAATCAAGGAACATGGAACAACAGATGTTTCCATACAAGTCAGTAACAATCACCAATAAGTAACGAAACATATGCAAGTAAGTAATGCAATCTGTCACTCACAGCGGTCCTGAGCAATGCAAGTAATCAATGAACATGCAACAACAGTTGTCCAGTTTCATCAGTGTCTATCATACGTTCCTAGCATACAATTAAGTAATCAAGGATCATGTAGCAGCAGTTGTCTAGTTTCAGAAATGTCTATCATACGTTCCTAGCATATAATTAAGTAATCAAGGAACATGCAGCAACAGATGTCTCCATACAAGTCAGTAACAATCACCAATAAGTACCGAAACATATGCAAGTAAGTAAGCAACCTGTCACTCACAGCGGTCCTGAGCAATGCAAGTAATCAATGAACATGCACCAACAGTTGTCCAGATTCATCAGTGTCTATCATACGTTCCTAACTTACAATTAAGTAATCAAGGAACATGCAGCAACAGATGTTTCCATACAAGTCAGTAACAATCACCAATATGTACCGAAACATATGCAAGTAAGTAATGCAATCTGTCACTCACAGCGGTCCTGAGCAATGCAAGTAATCAATGAACATGAAGCAGGAGTTGTCCAGATTCATCAGTGTCTATCATACATTCTTAACATACAATTTAGTAATCAAGGATCAAGCATCAGCAGATGTTTCCATACAAGTCCGTAGAAATCACAAATAAGTACCGAAACATATGCAAGTAAGTAATGAAATCTCTAACTCACAGCGGTCCTGAGCAATGCAAGTATTCAAGGAACATGAAGCAGCAGTTGTCCAGTTTCAACAATGTCTATCATACGTTTCTAGCATACAATGCAAGTAATCAAGGAACATGCTGCAGCAGTTGTTTCCGTACAAGTCCGTAGCAATCACCAATAAGTACCGAAACATATGCAAGTAAGTAATGCAATCTGTCACTCACATCGGTCCTGAGCAATGCAAGTAATCAAGGAACATGCAGCAGCAGTTGTCTAGTTTCAGTAGTGTCTATCATACGTTTCTAGCATACAATTAAGTAATCAAGGAACATGCAGCAGCAGTTGTCCAGTTTCAGTAGTGTCTATCATACGTTCCTAACATACAATTAAGTAATCAAGGAACAGGCAGCAAAAGATGTTTCCATAAAAGTCAGTAACAATCACCAATAAGTACCGAAACGTATGCAAGTAAGTAATGCAATCTGTCACTCACAGCGGTCCTGAACAATGCAAGTAATCAATGAACATGCAACAACAGTTGTCCAATTTCATCAGTGTCTATCATACGTTCCTAGCATACAATTAAGTAATCAAGGATCATGTAGCAGCAGTTGTCCAGTTTCAGCATTGTCTATCATACGTTCCTAGCATACAATTAAGTAATCAAGGAACATGCAGCAACAGATGTCTCCATTCAAGTCAGTAACAATCACCAATAAGTACCGAAACATATGCAAGTAAGTAAGCAACCTGTCACTCACAGCGATCCTGAGCAATGCAAGTAATCAATGAACATGCACCAACAGTTGTCCAGATTCATCAGTGTCTATCATATGTTCCTAACATACAATAAGTAATCAAGGAACATGGAACAACAGATGTTTCCATACAAGTCAGTAACAATCACCAATAAGTACCAAAACATATGCAAGTAAGTAATGCAATCTGTCACTCACAGCGGTCCTGAACAATGCAAGTAATCAATGAACATGCAACAACAGTTGTCCTGTTTCATCAGTGTCTATCATACGTTCCTAGCATACAAGTAGGTAATCAAGGATCATGTAGCAGCAGTCGTCCAGTTTCAGCAGTGTCTATCATACGTTCCTAGCATACAATTAACTAATCAAGGAACATGCAGCAACAGATGTTTCCATACAAGTCAGTAACAATCACCAATAAGTACTGAAACATAAGCAAGTAAGTAAGCAACCTGTCACTCACAACGGTCCTAAGCAGTGCAAGTAATCAATGAACATGCACCAACAGTTGTCCAGATTTATCAGTGTCTATCGTACGTTCCTAATATACAATTAAGTAATCAAGGAACAAGCAGCAGCAGATGTTTCCATACAAGTCAGTAACAATCGCCAATAAGTCTCGAAACATATGCAAGTAAGTAATGCAATCTGTTGTAACATCCAAGTTTCCACAAACAGTACACGTCATAATATTTCAAAATATTACTAATTGTTTGATACCACAGGTCCATCTGCCTGAATACTTAATTACAAAAATATATTAAAAACAAATGGTGGTCTAACTAGCTTCTAAATCTTCAATCAGAGTGCGGAAGACTGAACAAGCTACCCGAGACCGCATCATCTTTTCAAAATAGGCGTCATCAAGAGTCCAAAAGTCTGCTATTCATCAAAGTCCAGATTCACTTAGCCTGGGACGAACTACCTGCTATGGTCTTGCCTTTATCAACTTTTCCTGTAAAAGAGTTGTCATGACAGAGTAAGCTAACATTGCTTAGTGAGTTAACAGAGTTCCATTAGTTACCACACATATATAACATACTATCAGCTCCTGCCGGCAAGTCAGTACGTCCTGAGACAGCAAAAAGGTTGGGAGACAACCCAGTTTGTTTTCCCCTATGTAAGGCCGAAGCCCTACGGGAAGTGTATGGAAACAAGTCATATAGGAAAGGAATCTGCAGAATTCCCTCCTGTGAATGGAGATCTCACATTCGGTCCTATCGGATAATGCAGTATGCAGCGGCAATTAAATAAACAGTCAAGTAATCAGTAAGCAAGATAAGTATTTACATAAAAATGTAAAAGTGAACATGCATTTGAGGCAATTCAAGTGTCTAGCTTCAGTAATGTCAAAAGTACGCTTCTATGATACAATAAAGTATTAAAGAAACATGCAGCAACAAACGGAAGTTTCCATACAGTCAATGACATTCACCAATAAGTATCGAAATATATGCAAGTAATTAATGAAATCTGTCACTCACAGTGGTCCGTAGTCAGATAATGCTTAACGAAGCGGTTCAGTTTACTCTGTCAATCGACGGGTTCCTGCAGTTCAGTTTCAAGTCTGGCATATTAATGTCAAGTCTGTGTCATAATCTATATAACCCTAGTTACATATTCAGGTTATTGTCAATTCTGGCTGTCGAGTCTGAGGTAGTTCCTATCGTCCCAAGGTGAGTCTATTCTTATCAGATTAATACGATTCATCTAATTACATATGTGTGTCCTTGAAATAAATCCAATCATATTACTAGCTAGGTGCATCATGACATACGATTTCTAAGAGTTCATTCAGTGTCTGTTAATTCATTTGTGCATAAAATAGATGTGCAACTAGAATTTGTGAGTTTTATCATAATCATATTATACTTTTAATTAAAATAGGTCGATTAATCACTTAATCTGATTTTAGGAATTTAACTTTGGCTTGGAACTAAATTAGATTCGAATATAGCCAATTTGAATTTATGGAGACAGATTCGAATAGCCTTAATTCAAGTCTATGGAGATAGGTTCGAAACACACCTATTCGAGTCTATGGGATTAGATTCAAAGCACACCCATTTCGAGTCTATGGGATTAGATTCGAAGCAATAGATTCTAAGACAGATTTGAAGCAATAGACTCGAAGACATATATAGATTCGAAGCATATAGACTCGAACCCCTACACCGATTCGAACAGATGCATAGATTCGAACAGATATACAGATTCGAAATTTATTTATTAGATTCTAAGGGACAGGTAGATTCGAACTAGGAGGCTTCGAGTCTAGGGGGGGACAGATTCGAATTCATAGATTCAAAACCATACAATTCGAGTCTAGTGAATTCGAGTCTGTTCATGGATCTCTCGAGTTTGATCTTCTAGTTCATCATTTTTCCAGGTTTTAACAACTAAATATGAACATAAAAGATAGAGAAATGGTTACTAACCTTCGTTCAAGCTATAACCTTCGACTATGGATGATTTCCAAGCAAAAACAGGTCCTAAACGGGGGCAAATCAGCTTCAAATAGAGGGAAAATGAGCAAACTCGAAATTGCTCTTTCAAAACCGAACCAAAAGACAGAAATAGGTCGATCTTACCTCAAATCGGGACCAAAACAAACATGCGATGACAGAATATTGTAGAGCTTGACGATCTCTATCCGTTGACGTATAAATCACGAGAATCCGACGGTTCGTTTAGGAGAAATTCTAGAGAGAAGTGAAATCTTAGAGAGAGAAGGAGAGAGTTTCTAGATTCCAAACTTAAGAAATGAGGAGGAATGCCCTATTTATAGGGAAATAGGGAAAATCAGATCTTCTACTGAATTTTTCCGGAATTGACCAACTTTTATTCCCAACACTCCGATTTGCATTTCAGATGCAAATAATAGCAAAGAAGTTCTAGATTTGCTACAATGGTCTTTTAGTCAATTTTAATTCATTTTAGTCCGTTTCGTCCTTTTCAGTCTTTAATTTGTCATTTAGCTGAATTTTAATTATTAATTTTATTTCAGCTAATTTTGGGCAACTTTTCATAATTAATTATAACTTAATATAATTAACTATTTAAGATTCATGTTTTCAGTTAATTACTAATATTTGGATAAAATTGCTTTATTATCAAAAGTCTGATGCTGTAATTTATATTTAATAAATTACGGGCTGTTACAATCTTCCCCCGTTAAATTGATTCCGTCCTTGGAATCGACTAAGACAGGAATAACTTCGGATACTTTTGCCTAATCTCGTCTTCTCGTTCCCAAGTTTGCGCAGATCCCTTATGGTATTTCCATTGAACTAACACCATTGGAATTTCCTTGTTGCGCAATTTCGAAACCTTATGATCGATTATACGCTCGGGCTCTTCTTCGTATCGCAACTGCTCATCAATTTGCACGTCTTTCCAAGGAATCACAGCTTCAGCGTCAGCTAAACACTTTCGAAGATTACTCACATGAAATACATCATGAATCCCAGTCATTTCGGCAGGCAGCTTTAATCTGTAGGCTTGCAATCTTATACGCTCGAGAATTTCAAAAGGACCCACAAATCGAGGGCTCAACTTCCCCCGTTTGCCGAACCTTACTATCCCTTTTCTTGGCGAGACCTTCAACAACACTTTATCTCCAACTTCAAACGCAATTGGTTTACGTCTTCGATCATGATATTTCTTTTGTCTGTCCTGAGAGGTCTGAATCCGCTGTCGAATCAACTGTAGTTGGTCATGGGCTTCTTGCAGAATCGCTGGTCCAGAGATCGGGCGTTCACCTGTTTCCCTCCAACAGGTTGGAGTTCTACATCGACGTCCGTACAAAAGCCGATATGGAGGCATACCAATAGTCGAGTGATAACTATTGTTGTAAGCAAATTCTACAAACGGAAGGTGAGTATCCCAACTTCCACCGAGATCAATCACACATGCGCGTAACATATCTTCTAAGGTCAAAATTGTCCTCTCACTTTGCCCGTCAGTTTCAGGATGATAGGCGGTGCTCATCTTAAGTTCAGTTCCTAGTCCATTCTGAAAAGCCTACCAAAAACGAGAAGTAAATCTGCTGTCACGGTCCGGTACTCTAGACAATGGCACACCATGTCTAGTCACGATTTCCTTTACATACAATTCAGCTAACTTTTCGAGGCGTTCATCTTCACGTATGGGTAGGAATTGAGCTGACCTAGTAAGTCAATCCACTATTACTCTTATAGAGTCATGATTCCGCTTAGTCCTGGGCAGCTTCGTCACAAAGTCCATGGTTATGTGGTCCCACTTCCATTCCAGAATTGGCAATGGTTGTAATTCCCCATACGGCTTCTGATGTTCAGATTTGACTTGTAAACAAGTTATACAATTTTTCCACATATCGTCCCACGTCCTGCTTCATTCCAGGCCACCAATATTCCGTTTTCAAATCTTGGTACAATAAAGTAGAACCAGGATGTACCGAAAATTTTGGCATAAGAGCCTCCGACAGAGTTTGATCACGAATTCCTCCTAATCTAGGGACCCATATTCTATTCATGGACCGTCTAAGACCATAATTATCAAGGGTCAGCTTGGTCACATAAGTAACCATACGTTCAGATTTCAAGCTCTCATCCTGAATGGCTTCGGTTTGAGCGGCAATAATCGACTCAGGCAAGGCAGACTCCAAAACAACAGAAGTCAAAGCATAACATCGGGTATAATGGTCTTGTCCGGTTTTGCGGCTTAGGGCATCTGCTACAATGTTTGCTATACCCGGATGGTAAAGGATCTCATATTTGGAGAATTTTGCGTAGAGTCGCTCTTTTCGTAGCAATTCTAGCAATTCTCGAAAGAGCTTCGCACGGTCAGATTCAGTCTTAGAGTAAATCAAAATGTCATCAATAAAGACTATCACTGATTTGTCCAGCATTGGCCTACATACTCTATTCATAAGGTCCATAATTGCGGCCGGGGCATTGGTGAGACCGAACGGTATTGCTAGAAACTCAAAATGGCCGCAACGAGCACGAAATGAGACCTAAATCTCGAGTCTTTCTATCGTCATAAACATAACGTTCACTTCCTTCGGGGGTTCTAATTCTAATTATCCTTTTGGCACAAAGGATTTCAGCATTGTTCGTCATGAGCCTGTCCATTCCTATAATAATATCTAATTCTCTAAACCACATCGGTATCAGGTCAAAGTCTGAAGAGAGGTCATCAATCACTAACTTACAGGAACGAAAGATTCTACTTATAGTCACAAAACTCGGGCTCGCAGATTCTATATCTAATGGTACAGGTAGCATTATTGGAGCAAAATCAAACAGTTTAGCAGACTTTTCAGACACATATAACAGATTAGAGCAGGCATAGAGTTAACAAGAAATGTACCCATGACGACATCAGCAGTCTCTTTTGCCTCATCGGCTGTCATCTGGAAAGATCTTGGTTGATTCCTCGGAGCTGGAGAACCCTTGAATGATCGCCGGGATGAAAATGCAGGCGGAGGAACAAATCGGGGCCGAGTACAGTCTTTAGCATGGTGCCCAAACGTAATGCAGTTCCGGCAAGCCTCACTGCGCCTGGGACATTCTGACCTATCATGACCATTCTGTCTGCAGCAGTAGCACTTAACGAACACAGGATCACATTTTCCTTCATGAATCTGCTTACAGCGAGGACAAGCAGACCTTGGCGTAGCGGTCACAGCATAAGATTTAGCCTTTTTAAAAGGCTGCTTATCTCCCTGCCTTAAACTTTCACTCCCCTTTTCCGATTTCTCAGATTTTTCTTTCTTGCTAGACTTGGCAATAAAAAGAGTCGCTCGCTCCGGATAGATTTCAAGTTCTCCTACCTTAGCAACTTCAACTACTTCCATATCACTTCTCGGTTCGCTAGAATTCACAAAAAGATCCCTTTGTCGTCCCTCAGAGGGCTCATGCCTAAGTTTCCTTTTTCGATTCTTCTTGGGATTTGCTAACATTTCTTCCCTATACTTCAATTCTAACTCCCGTAACCTAAGTTCTCGCAACCTAAGTTCTTCTTCACGGCGCTTAAAGTCAATTTCACGCTGGATTTCTTCGTCAGTTTGCACAACCGCTTTACCCTTAGTCAGCAAGTCCTTAATTTCCTTAAATCGGTCCTCAACCGACATATCAGTCTGCAGTCGATTCCTATCCATCATAAGCTGTATTTGCCTACGATTATCCTCATTCAGCTTGTGAATGAGATCAAATAATTGAGCCTGCTGGGGAGGCACAAGCGTAGCAGTACTGCTTGAGTCATTAGCAGTATTTTCAGGGTCAGTGCCTAAGTCCTCTACATGAACAGATTCTTTGTGTTGATCAGCTGCAGCATCAGCAGCTTTATCAACCCTTGAGGAACCGGCAATAGTCGGATTCTTATCAGCCATTGGCTGAAAATATAAAGGAAATAGCTATTATTTCCTGATTCAAATAAGCACAGTTCGAGTCATAATTCCTACGTCAAATAATCACATCTAAGTTCATAGATATGAAGGCAGTCAGTCAGGCTGGCACAAAGTCAAGTCAAAGTCAAGTCAAAGTCAAACAGTCAATCCCTCCCCGATCCTATCAGTTATCATTTGCCTATCTTAGGTCAAGTTGTGTGGGTAGTCCTTTACTAATTAAGTTACCCTAGGCCTCGGTGACTTGTTCGGGAATTCAGAGTCACATAGTCCATACCATACCAGTAGTTTAAGTATCGGGTGGCCAATCCGATGATTAAACTGCTGCTCTGATACCAACTTTGTAACATCCAAGTTTCCACAAACAGTACACGTCATAATATTTCAAAATATTACTAATTGTTTGATACCACAGGTCCATCTGCCTGAATACTTAATTACAAAAATATATTAAAAACAAATGGTGGTCTAACTAGCTTCTAAATCTTCAATCAGAGTGCGGAAGACTGAACAAGCTACCCGAGACCGCATCATCTTTTCAAAATAGGCGTCATCAAGAGTCCAAAAGTCTGTTATTCATCCAAGTCCAGATTCACTTAGCCTGGGACGAACTACCTGCTATGGTCTTGCCTTTATCAACTTTTCCTGTAAAAGAGTTGTCATGACAGAGTAAGCTAACATTGCTTAGTGAGTTAACAGAGTTCCATTAGTTACCACACATATATAACATACTATCAGCTCCTGCCGGCAAGTCAGTACGTCCTGAGACAGCAAAAAGGTTGGGAGACAACCCAGTTTGTTTTCCCCTATGTAAGGCCGAAGCCCTACGGGAAGTGTATGGAAACAAGTCATATAGGAAAGGAATCTGCAGAATTCCCTCCTGTGAATGGAGATCTCACATTCGGTCCTATCGGATAATGCAGTATGCAGCGGCAATTAAATAAACAGTCAAGTAATCAGTAAGCAAGATAAGTATTTACATAAAAATGTAAAAGTGAACATGCATTTGAGGCAATTCAAGTGTCTAGCTTCAGTAATGTCAAAAGTACGCTTCTATGATACAATAAAGTATTAAAGAAACATGCAGCAACAAACGGAAGTTTCCATACAGTCAATGACATTCACCAATAAGTATCGAAATATATGCAAGCAATTAATGAAATTTGTCACTCACAGTGGTCCGTAGTCAGATAATGCTTAACGAATTAAGCGGTTCAGTTTACTCTGTCAATCGACGGGTTCCTGCAGTTCAGTTTCAAGTCTGGCATATTAATGTCAAGTCTGTGTCATAATCTATATAACCCTAGTTACATATTCAGGTTATTGTCAATTCTGGCTGTCGAGTCTGAGGTAGTTCCTATCGTCCCAAGGTGAGTCTATTCTTTAACAGATTAATTTCGATTTATCTAATTACATAAGTGTGTCCTTGAAATAAAGCCAATCATATTACTAGCTAGGTGCATCATGACATACGATTTCTAAGAGTTCATTCAGTGTCTGTTAATTCATTTGTGCATAAAATAGATGTGCAACTAGAATTTGTGAGTTTTATCATAATCATATTATACTTTTAATTACAATAGGTCGATTAATCACTTAATCTGATTTTAGGAATTTAACTTTGGCTTGGAACTAAATTAGATTCGAATATAGCCAATTTGAATTTATGGAGACAGATTCGAATAGCCTTAATTCAAGTCTATGGAGATAGGTTCGAAACACACCTATTCGAGTCTATGGGATTAGATTCAAAGCACACCCATTTCGAGTCTATGGGATTAGATTCGAAGCAATAGATTCTAAGACAGATTTGAAGCAATAGACTCGAAGACATATATAGATTCGAAGCATATAGACTCGAACCCCTACACAGATTCGAACAGATGCATAGATTCGAACAGATATACAGATTCGAACAGATGCATAGATTCGAAATTCATATATTAGATTCAAAGGGACAGGTAGATTCGAACTAGGAGGCTTCGAGTCTAGGGGGGGCAGATTCGAATTCATAGATTCGAAACCATACAATTCGAGTCTAGTGAATTCGAGTCTGTTCATGGATCTCTCGAGTTTGTTCTTCTAGTTCATCGTTTTTCCAGGTTTTAACAACTAAATATGAACATAAAAGATAGAGAAATGGTTACTAACCTTCGTCCAAGCTATAACCTTCGACTATGGATGATTTCCAAGCAAAACAGGTCCTAAACGGGGGCAAATCAGCTTCAAATAGAGGGAAAATGAGCAAACTCGAAATTGCTCTTTCAAAACCGAACCAAAAGACAGAAATAGGTCGATCTTACC
>JAANYP010008436.1:0-109244 GCA_020465985.1 Centrapalus pauciflorus
GCCGACATACTTGCACCGTCGGAAGTCCCGTACTTGCTAGGGACAGTCCCGTACTTGCTAGGGACAGTCCCGTACTTGCTATGGACAGCCTCGTACTTGCTATAGGCAATACCACTCCCGACTTTGACAGGGAACCCTAGACGACCATGGGGTATGTGGTATTTGGATTTGGATGGGATTATCTCGTGTGAGGACAGCAACGGGCCGCCTGCGGGCGATGATTTTGACACGTTGGGCTGCAAGCATGAGTTATATCTTAGTGGCGGTGTTGACATCATGTGAGGACGGCAACGGACCGCCTTCGTGGCGATGATTATGACACGTTGGGCCGCAAGCATGTTTGTTCACACCTTTGAGTTGGAGTTATTAGTAGTACGTACTGTGGTAATGTAACGTGCCGATTTGGTAAGGCATCTTTGCAAAAGCGTTACAACGTGCTACTATGACACGCGTTGGAATCCCCACTTTGGCTCGACTATGTCTAGCGGTGTAGTGGATTCCAAGAGTTGAGTTGGTCCTCACCTTGACTCGGCTAGGCCGGGCGGTGACGGTGGAATATGTGACATTGGTAAATATCGTGAATGCTAATAGTCCTTAGTGATATGAGTCATCTTGTTGAGAATTCGAATAGGTAAATAATTGGTGTGGGACACCGATAGTCCTCAACGAGGATGAGGTGATCCCATTCTATCTTGGCATTGGCCATCCTTGGCCCCTATATCTTTAGTTGATTGAAATTATGTGTTGGATTTACATGGTTAGCATGTTAATTGTTATTTATATTAATCCTGGAATTCACTAAACAACTTTTGTTGTTTACCCCTTTAGTTGTTAACCTTTTGCAGGTTTGAGCTATCGAGCGGGAAGAGTATATTCTTCCGCGTTATTCAAAGTGTAGACTCGAGACTAACGGTATGCTTTGGTGATTGTGTTGGGTTTGGGTTAGTCGACCTCTTGGCCTTGACTATTCGTTTGCAGGATCATGACCTGTAACCTTGTAGATTCAATAGTTGTTTATTCGGATGCATCACTTATGATGCATTAATTGTAAAAGTTTTAAATTCTACCCTAATTCCGCAAGTATTGATGTATAAATTATTGTTAATTACACTAAAATATGTATTATTGTTGTATGGGTGTTTCAAAAACCTTTGTTTGATATTGACTTTTTATTATTGTTTTAATATATATAAATGCATGCCATGCATTAACTTTTCTTTTTGTTAATCTAAAATCTATATAACAAAAATTTTAAATGACAACTTTTTTGTCTATAAATTGATGTTCATGCTTTCTATCATTTTCATATCAATTCAAGAACTCTCCCTCAAATAATTTTTTTCATATCATTATACTTATCGAAGAAGATTTTGATTCCAAGTATTTTCTATCAGTCAAGCATGAGAAGATAAATTTCTCACCGAGTATTTTCTAGCGGGCAAGCATAAGTGTATTACATTAGAACGGTATGTATGTTTTTAATGGAGTTTTTTTTAAGATATTATATTTGTTATTGTTATTTATTAATATATCTAATGTAACATATAAATGTTTCTCTGTTTAGAAAATGAAAAACACGTTTTTGTTGGTTTAAATAGTATTAAATATATGACACAAATTATGCAATAAAACATATGACATAGTTTTGACGTCCAAAATGTTACAATTTTGTATTATTATTTCTTTATTTAAATTATTATATTTAATGTTGTTATTTATATCTTGTTAATTGCTATTGTGTTTTTATTTAAGTATCTTGTTATGATGTGTATCTGTTTAAAAATCTATGATTGTTAATATGTTTTTATTTAAATATCTTATGTATCATATATATTAATTTTTTTGTGCAGTTACATTCATCTAATGGTAAATATCGACCCCTCAAACGTACCACCTACAAACACTAGTTTTATGGATCTCCTTCATAATTTTACACCTAACCCCTCAAGTGAACCATTTCTTTTGCCTAATAATGATATATTTGAGGTAGATAATGACTTAGGATTTGATGATTATAACTCTCAGAATAGTGAAGATAATAGTGTGTCATTGAGTGATATTGAGGATGACTCTGACGATGTGAATGAAACCCCAGTTCAATCGTACTCTCAAGGGGTAAAGAACTTTATGAATGATATTAACAATGTTGGAGATGATGACATTTGAGATGATGAAGACGGCATTCCATTAGACTTTTGGAATGAAGTAGAAAACAAAATTCGGTTAGGCATGCAATTTGAAACCAAGGCACAAGTAAAAAAGGCAATAACACTTTGGTCGATTGCCCAAAATAGGGAATTTAAAGTTCTAGAAAGTAAAAGTAGCAAATGGATAGCGCAATGCAAGAGTGTCAAACGTGATGAAGCCGAAAGTTCTGTTATTGCTCATTATTCACAAAATTGTAAATGGTATGTTCGAGCAATTAAAAAGAAAAATAATCATATGTGGAAGATTACATGATGGATGGATGCACACACCTGCTTTGGATCTTGCATTGGTAATAATAACAGAAATTTAAACTCAACAACTATTGCCTCCTACATCCTCCACTCGATCGAAAAAGATGTTGACTATCCAGTGAAAAAATATTCAAGCAGATATGAAGAATATTTTAAATGTTGATATTTCTTATTGGAAGGCATGGCACGGTAGAAGAAAAGCCATAGAGACTCTTTATGGAATTACGTTACAACATTGGAGGCTTCAAATCCTGACAACTATAGTGAAGTGGTTTCATAATCCAAATAGCTCATCAAATATTGCCACATTTAAATATATTTTTTGGGTTTTTGGACCTTGTATTACTGCATTCCATCTGTGTGCGCCTATTAATTCTGTTGATGCTACTCATTTGAGGGGTTCATACAAGGGGAAGTTGCTTGTTGCTGTTACGAAATATGCTAATAATAATATATTGCCAGTAGCTTATGACATTGTTGATGAGGAAACTGCACATAGTTGGTGTTGGTTTTTCTATCAGTTCAGACAGTGTGTTGCACGAGATAGAAAACTTTGTGTTATTTCAGATAGGCATAAAGGCATAATTTATGCAATGGAAAATCTTGAGGATTGGAAAGAGCCGTTTGCATACCATCGATTCTGTCTCCGACACATCAGAAGCAATTTCATGAAAAGGTATAAGAACTTAAGCCTCAAAAGGTTTTGCTGGGCTATTGGGCAGCACCACACAGGAAAGGAAATTCATAAAATATAAAAGAGAAATAAAAGCAATCAAACATGAAGCTTGGCAGTATCTTAAAGAAATTGATAAAAGTCGGTGGTGTCTTTTGTTTGATGAAAATCGTCGATGGGGTTGCTTAACGTCAAATATATCTGAGAGTATGAACAACACACTACGAGGAGTTAGGAAACTACCGATTAAAGCTTGTATTGACCTTACCATCTCGCATGTGGCGTCGGTTCAACAACCCTGACATGCATGCACAAAGCCATATATTGTCTGAGTTTAACTACAACGAAGGTGTCTACAGGGTCATTACCAAGGTACAGATAAATGGTACGGGTGGAAATACACACACCATTCCTTACTTTCAACATACGTGCACATGTGGTAAGTGGCAAACAGAAAGATTTACGTGTTCCCATGCTCTTGTTGTTTGTCGATTTAGAGGGGATGACACTCTTAGCATCATCAATACTGTGTACACTACTATGACGTATAGACAACAATATCATTCTAATTTTACACCACTTCCACACATTGATGAATGGTTGGACTCGGGTTGGAAGATTCAAGCGGATTGCTCAAAACTTTTTGTTGGTCGAGGAAGGAGGCGCACAAATCGAATTCGTAATGAGATGGACATTCGTCATCCTGACGAACGCCGCAAATGTGGATTGTGTCACCAACCTGGTCATAATAGGAGAAATTGTCAAAATTCTCAGCCAAGATTCAATACTACATGAAGGGTGTAACTTTTGAAATTAGTGTTGTTGTTTTAGATGAATGTTTTGGTTTGTTTAATTTCGTAACCGTTGTAGTTTTTTAATGTATTAATGGATTATGCATTGTTCTTTTATATGGGCGTATTTATGGGTATTTTTTGGATTTTTAAGATTTTATTAAAATTAGTATTACTTTGTACTATTTTTGGTTAATAGGGCATCTTTAAATAATTAATTTTAACGTGTCAAATAAAAATCTCATATATTGTTTAATATAAAATATAAGTGAAGTTAATATAAAAAAAACCATATAAATATATAAAAAAGATTTAGTGAAAGAATATATAAAAAAACTAATATGTATGACAAGAGGTTGCAAATATAAATTGAAAATGTAATTAATGTACATAAATGTGGAGATTTATTCCATCAAAAAGTTTAATCTATTTATAAATAATGATGAATAAAGTTTAAAAAGTACAAGTTTAAGGGCTTAAATTAAAACTTCTAAAACTTGTTATCACCTTTTATGACTTTCAGTGGGGCCAATAGATTAAAAAGACCCATTTTTACAAATAAAAATATAACAAACTCATTTTTACAAACAATTTAAAAAAGAGACCCATTTTTACAAAAAACTCACCAAAATATCATAATCGTGACTTCAACGATCATCGGTATGTGCCATTTGTTTAGAATAATCGATCTGTTTCTCAACGATAGATATTGATCATACGAACCAAGGTTGTCAAGATCGAGATCTTACCTAGGATCGTTTTTGTCATTGCAAAATTGGGATCGTAGGATCGGATCGGGATCGTAAGATCCTACCGAAATTAAATATTATATATCACAGTATTGTATCATAAGAAAAAGAGAGTCATTTCCTACCCATTCTTTCAAGGCACGTATATAGTGTCACTTTGATGAAACAAGAATCACAGTCATTAGCAGAACTAAATTGGTACCTTAGATTCAAAAAATATGCGGCTAGATGGAGGAGCCTAACGATCCTACGATCTTACGATCTTACAAACGATCCTACGAAAATAAACCATATGTAGGATCGGATCGTCGTACGATCTTACAATCTTACTAACGATCCTACGATCTTGCTTAATATCCTACCCAAAATCGATCCTACTAGCGATCCTGATCGAAATCGACTTGTAGGATCGTAGGATCGTACGATCCTACGATTTAAATCGCGATTTCAATAACCTTGATACGAACTTGTTGGTTCTTATAATCGAGTATAATTAACTTGATCAAATGAATATCTAGATCTTTAACCTGATTAATTAACGAGATCAATATACAAAAACGATCCTTGAATAGGAAAAACTCAAACGGGTTTATACGTGTTTAAGAACTTTTCGGACATCTGGTATGTATTTCTCTTACGAACTTTGCTACGTACGGAAAATACCTTCCGATAAACCGCCTGCCAAATCATGTCGACAGCATCACCAGGCTGTGACAGATACTGATACTCAAAATGTGGGACAATTTGCTTCAAATTTTCCCACATTACGATCCATTTTTCTCTTTTAACCCTTCTAAGAAGTTTCAAAAGGTACCCTTTTTTCACCGCGTCCGATGCACGAACAGATATGGTAAATTTGGAGTAGTCGAGAACATCTTCGAACGGGAGCTCGATGTCATCACTGATTATAACCGGAATACAATGACTAGCAAAAGCATCGAACAAACGGTTTGACGAAGGAGTGTCCCCTGCAATGTTGAGGCAGAATTTGGAGGAAGCCATCCCTCGGGACGCCTTGCGGACTCCACCCGAGGATACACTTCCGAACGTAAAGTGAACGTCTTTTTCATCTTTCAATAGGTGGTATAGTTTTTGACGAATCATTCCACCCTGTTCATATACAATAAGTCAATACAGAAATAACAAAAACAAGAGGATAAAAACTTTTGAAGATTGTAATTGAGACGAGTCCAGCAGAGTGGTGTCAAGCTCGACTCGAGCTCGAGACTGAAACTCGAAGCTTAAAACTTAACTAGAGCTCGGTCGAGCCTAAGCTTTCACACTGAAGCTTTCTCTGTAAAGGTATTGATCCACTCGAGTTTAAATCCACTTGACAGATTATTAAAAAAATACCTTTGATGTATATCAGTGCCTTAATGACTCGACAAACTACTGAATTTAATAATTTATATATATACATATATGGTAAAATTATAATTAAACTACTGGATTTAATTGTTCATATACAATATGTCAATTCAAATTTAATTTTAGTAATAAAATGTAACATATTGAAGTTTTGATACGTGACGAATTAAATGAGGGATCTACATGTGAAAAATTAATTACTCATTTAATAGTATCTAGAGATTAAAAAAACAAATTAAAAAAAATTAATAGAAAAATTATAGATACATATGGCAAGTTCTTGTTAATCCAATTGACATTCTATCGATATGACATGTGGTATCTAGTTACTTGTATAATCTATAGATAGATACATCGGAGATTTAATGACTCGACAAACTACCGGAGTACCGGATTTAATAATTTATATATAGAAATGGTAAAATTATAAATAAGTGGATGTTGGATTCGGCTTGCAAGCGTCATGAGTTGAGTAGTACAATACTCGAGCTCGACTTAAATCGAGTCGATTTCAAGCCAATCTCGAGTAGCTCGCGAATTGGTTCGACTCAACTTACACCCCGTAATAACAATGAAAAGAATGACCAAAACGCAAAAACTCATTGCTCCTTGGAAATACACCAAAACAGGCCGATCTTCAAAAGAAGGCGAATCATTAGCATTAACACGCCTGATGACATGTTTGTACGGCACAACGACATCCTTATCGATATTTGCATACTATTCGGATGGTGAGCGATGATCAAATGATCTTTCCCTCCTGATCTTCGCCATTCGCTCGTACCCTTCAAATATTCCACCAATCTCTCTTGCAAAATCTTGTCCAAACTGTTTTTCTCGTTACTGTGAATCTTGGAATGCCGATTGTAACTCAACGAGGAGAAAAACGGCACGAAAATAACATCGGCTAAACTCGAGTTTTGTACAAGAATGGAAGTACAAGGTCTAGACACATTCGAAGCAACCGAAGATAAAAGATCAAGAGTAAGCCAATACTCGATACTATGTTGTAAGTTTAATCCACCCGGGTACGATGGGATTCCTCTCGAGTTACTCACATTAGGCCATATTTGGTCACCGTCTCCTTTCAATCCTAGTAATCCGAAGTGAAACTCAGGTGGTAAATCATACATAAACACTTTAAGTACCGCACGATTTATATCACACCAGGTAGCCCGTTCAATCGGGCTGGACTTAAAACACGATTCGTTACAAGACGAAGCTGCGAAAAGGGGCAATGAACTTTTCGGTTCATGTTTAATGTAATCTAGTGTGTTATTAACAAGAATTCGCCTATAAATCGATCTGGGTACTAACGAATTGCCACCGAATTCGAACAGGATTAACGATGAAAGGATTACGAAAAACATCGAGACCACGAATATACACGCAGGTGACCGCGAAACGAAGACACCCTTTTCGGGTATTGATGTCATTGCAACAAAGGGTATAGAATTTGCAGAAACTTACGAATCGAAAGTGAAAGAACTCATTCAAGATTTTGAAAATCTTTAATGAATAAAAAAAACCCCATTAACAAGAACAGATTGATCTTTAAGAAATTGGAAGTTTGAAACCCTAACTTTTCTAGGCTGACAATAATTCTTACATAATATTTAAACAAAACCCATAAAAAAAACTTCAAAACCCCCAATTTTCAAGATTCAAGAACACTGTATAGAATCTGCAAACAGAGAAGCCATGGCCATGGAAAAAGCTTCAACTTTCCCTCAAACAAATTCAAATAAAAACTGAAACATTACAATAAATTATAAGTATATCATAAATAATCAAGAATTAATAGTGAAACCCCAGATTTTTTTTGATATATTTTGAAATAAGGAATTTGAAAAGAAAATGGGAATGAGAATCTTACTGTGTAACGGGAGATTGATTAGCTACCATCCAAGAATGAGTTTGAGATGATCAAGAGAGCTTTCAGGGAATTCTCTTTTTTTGTTTTTTGTTATTTGGGAAGAGGACATTTGAAAATTGAAAACGTATGAATGTATTCACGGGGTGTGATTAAATAATTAATAAATTAATAATATTTGTAAATTACATACATCGTATACACCTTCCCTCGTAAAAACTAATATTTGATTTATATAGTATCTGATATTGTGTGATATTATCTATCTATCTATGCTACTTATAATGCATTTAGTTTTGTACAAGTTCCTAAAGCATGTCTTAATTTTAAGAGGTACAAACCTCTTATGCATAACCTTCCTGAAATTTAAGAAGTACAAAACTAGCAAACATAATGTACAAATTAGCGATGCAGAGAAAAAGTTTATAAGAGGATTTTAACTTTCCAAGAAATTTGAATTTTGAAATAGTCAGTATACCTTTATTGGGAAGACAAATCGTTTATTTGTTGGGAAGACAAACCCACTACTCTTCAATATTCTCACGCCTCTCAAACTAATTATTCATTCTGTAATTATATCTACCCTTCCACCTCTTCAAGTCCCTCTCTGAAATTAAAACCAATTTATCAACCTTCAATGGTTCTCTTCTCACGCCTCTCAAACCAATGGTCATCGCATCGCCACCGTCGCCTCTCAAATTAAAGGCCGCTGCACCACCTCAACCTCCAGACATCGTCTCAGCACCACCACCACCACCAACCGGCGGTGAATATTAACAATAGTTGCAAAATAATCAGTGGCTTTCGAGATCGATTTTGTAGAGGAACGTTAGTGAAGTAAGAGGAGACGATGGAGTTTAAGGTTTTGTGTTTTAACTTCAAAGATGCTTTGGTAATTCAACTTTCGAGATCAGTGTCTTTCGAGATCCAGTAAGCAAGAGTTTAAGGTTTTGTGTTTTAACTTCAAAGATGCTTTGGTAATTCAACTTTCTATCTCAACAATTGTGTTTGTGTAGAATGGATCCATACTCTTGTGTTCCAGGAATTTGTTTGGATAATTTATCGACAAAATGTAGAACTAATGAATTCAAGAAATAACGATATGGAGGTTTATGAATTTCAGTGTTATTCTAAATCATACTAAAAGATATCTATATAAATTGTTAGCACAACGATTAGTCATCATGAATGAATAGGTTGATATTTTTTTTTTGGGTCATATTTTAGTTCATCAATGACAAGTTGTGTTTTTGGAGACAAATGGAGAAATGTTAGAACAAAACTCAGTGTTTATATCCATTGTTAATTTTTTTTTTAATATCTATGATTTATTTCATTTCTGTACTCTCTCAGGGGCACAGAGCTCAAATTCTGTAAAGCCAGATGCTTCAACTCATGTGGATGATGGTAAGATATGAATTATTATTTAATCTTTTTTTTTGATATAATTTGTATGAGAGTTTAATGAGTTCACTTTAACTTGTTTTTTCAGTTAGGTGATCATGTTTATTTATGTTTATGTCACCAATGTTGATTGTATAATAATATTAAAATAATTAAATATTGAGTGAGAAATCCACATGGTTTGAAATTGTTCTACGGTGTTACTTTGCTTGAACTCTTGTGTTCTATCCACTCCATCACCAACACAAACAGAGTTTAACTAGAATACTGAAACACGTTTTCTATTGTTAATCTCGATTATTGGCCTATCAGTTTACGGTTTTTTAACCTTCAAGCTGACTATATAACACTTGATGATGTTGAGCAGCCAAGCAGCCCATCCCTGAAAAAGAGCGAAGAGGCTGGTATTGTTGTTGTGCATGAAGTCAAATGTAAACTTTATGTCAAGGTAATTATTTTGTAACTTTACTTTGTGTATTAGTCAGGTTGTTGTTGTGTTATACTTTCTTTTTGTTGATTATTTCATTTACTACTAGAAAACATGTAATAGAAATTTTACATTTCTTAATGAAGGGCAGAATTTGCTATATGCGAATGCAAGGAAAAAAAAAAAGCAAAATAATGGTGGTGTTGAAAGCTGATTTGTGACCTGGATGATCAATTTCTTTGCTCTTCATTTATTAATGTTTTGTTTTATTTTGTCTCATGGGTTATTTAAACTCCATTTTTTTGTTTTATGTTGTCTCATGGGTCATTTACTTACGCTTGCAGCATCATTGTAGCTCTATCTTTGAGGAGGAACCAACTCGGTATGTGTGACTTTTAATGTACTTTAATGCTTGTATAATTTGTTAGATTTTTCTTTTTCACATAATCAGCTTGCTACTGATTGATAGTCTTGTTTTTCTTTGATAGATGCAAAACATGTTTATTATAAAGTGACTATATTCTGAGCACTTTTTTCTTTTCTTTTTTTTTCCTTCCCAAATGGTTTTGTCATCTTCTATGGAACCGTTATGGTGTTGCCTTTGGAAGCAATAGTTATTTTATATCTTTTAGGGATATTTGTAACATCCCCATTGCTTGTTTTTGAAGGGATTGTTGGGAAAAACATGTCTGATGTCCAATATTTTTATAAAATTTTCAAATCTCCTAGAGAGATTCCTTTTTTACATTGCTCATTGGCATGTGTTATCTTTGTGAGGGCTTCGACAGGAAATATTTGTTTAGCATCATATTCGAACAATTTGTTTTGTTCTATTTGTGGATATTATATGACCACTTTTTCATTAGAAATCATGAGGTTAACCTACGGTTTTGCTTGTGACTCTTTTGAGTTTGGTTTACATTTCTGTCATGAACTACGTACTTTGAGTAGATATATGTGTTTACCTTTCATAAATGAAGGGTATAATGAGATGTTTTGTTTTTTGGTTTGTCAACAAGGTATGTAAAAGAGGTTAATCCATGTGTCTAAAAATTCTCTCATTTGTGTTTGTCACAGTATTCCAAACACAAATATGATTGCTTAGCGAATATCGCCCAAAAAAAAGAGGTTAATCCATGTGTCTATAAATTCTTTCTTTTTATTTAACAGTCAGCCAATCATTATTTGTTTCATCTTATTTTAATATTGATATCTTCTAATTGTTTTTTGTTAAAGAATTAATCCATTTGTTTGGAAATTCTATTTTAAAATATGTTGGTATTTTTAATGTGTTTTTTAAGGACACAGATTAACCGGTGTTGGTATCTAATTAGTCTTTATTTTTAGTGTTGAACTTCTTTTTTTTCATCAATTTAAGGACACGGATCACCCATGCGGTTTGTGGTTTGTAAACGATGGGTTTTGGGACTGTTTTAAGCTCATTTTGAGACCAATTTGCTGCTTTATATTTGATGCATTTGTGATCGAATTCTGTTGTGTATTCTTATCGATCATAAAGAGGTGGAAGTGCAGCTTTGGGTGCTCATTTTACAACACTGTGGGTGCATGAATTGGGTATCAATAGAAAAAGAATAGGATGTAATCAATCGTGGTACAAGCATATTTTGACATGTGCGCTTAAGAAGGATGGAAATCTCTACTTGTGTCATGACCAGAGATTTGTCATATAAGTTTCACATGATAACACAGTGAAGGCTAATGTGATATATATGTTTAAATGTTGGGCCTCAACAAATA
Source organism: Centrapalus pauciflorus (assembly GCA_020465985.1). Taxonomy (NCBI): domain Eukaryota; kingdom Viridiplantae; phylum Streptophyta; class Magnoliopsida; order Asterales; family Asteraceae; genus Centrapalus; species Centrapalus pauciflorus. Next base: position 11,503 of record JAANYP010008436.1, read on the forward strand.
AACACAACAGATTTAGCATCAATTCAAAAGTTGTTTGTTATTGATGTTCACGTTTAATCGACAGAGATCGTCACAAGCCAAGATAGCTATTTGAGTTTCCTTCAATTCTGAAGTCTTTTTAATCCAGTCTTTCAATAAGATTGTGCAGTTTCAATATTTCAGATTTTCAGTAAATAGCTTTCTGTCCATTGCATTGTACTGCCACTATCTTGCAGAATTTTATATCGCGAGATGGTGGGAATGAAAAATATGCATCAGTTTTATCCACAGTCCAACATGATGGGACAGGGTAAGAACATAAAGCAAACAGTACACGGTTCTACATCTTGAGATTTTTTTGATAGTTTAAGTTAATAATCGTACGTATATGTTTCGATTTACTACATAACAAATCAAGGTTTATCATCATGGGGCTGAAATTTGAGCGGTCAGCATTCCACATACATAATGACCCACTATCGTCCTATATCCAAAAGAGACCCCAAAAAAGAGTAACAAGCAAGTGTTTGTATATTAATTGTTATAATTCGTTAAATTGTTATTATTCGTCGATCATCGCATTGAATTTTATTACAATTATGAGAAATAACTCAATTTAGAAATTCTTTTTGCTTGAATTTTTTATTACAATACTAAATTTGATATTTACACAATTTTGTCCCGAAACATTAATTTAAGTGTTCTTTAATATTATATATTTGAATTGTTTTAGGTGGTCAAATAAATCAAATGAAAGTACATGTTCGTTAATTTGTGTTTGGTTCGATTTCGTTATTATATATTTGTTATTTTTAGCTAGGATGTTAGTGAAAGCCGGTAAATGGTCATTGTAGCCAAAATTTCTTTATGTTTATCTAAAAACATAAATAATATTTAAATAGAATATTAGTTCTATGTCTATATGAGGACAATATCTTATTCATGAATTCAATCTTCTTTTCTGTTCGTATTTAGAAAAATAATATGCAACTCAACAAACATGTTATCAAATGTAAAATTAAATTTCATCACCGCCGCTTTGCGCGGGTACTCTACTAGTATTTATTATATTAGTTTATATACCCATGTTTACATGGGTGAAAAAAAACATATCTAAATTACAAAGATTCATAAAAATGTATAAAATAATTAGAGTAAATTACAAAAATGGTCACTTTGGTTTGGCCGAAGCTATGGATATGGTCTCTAGTCTTTAAAAATTATATAAATGGTCCCTCAAAATACTATTTACTTGCAAAAATAGTCATTCTTTCTATTAACTTTTTTTAAAGACTAAATTACATAAATGGTCCCTGTGGTTTATATGGAATTACGGTATTAGTCCCTGAAAGAATTTTATTACACCACAAGTCCCTAAAATCGAAAAGTTGTAACATTTTGGTCCCTGAAACTAATGGTAGTTAACTTTGACCGTTAGTCTCAGGGGCATTTTCGTCCTTTTGTTTTTCAGGGACCATCTATGTAATTTCGAAACTTTCTTATTTCTTTTTCCTTTTTCCTCTTATTTCTTTTTGCTTTTGTTTTTCAGGGACCATCTATGTAATTTTGAAACTTTCTTTTTCCTTTTTTCTCTTTTTTCTTTATATCATAACTTATTTTCATATATATAATTTTGTATTTCTTTTTTATCATTTAATTATTCAAATGCAACATTTTATTTTATTTTTTATTTTTTTTATTTTAACTATAAATTTTTATTTGTATGTTTATTGTTATTATTAATACTAACTTTTTTTTATATATTACCATAATCATTTATATAACATTATTATATGATATACAAATTTATTTTTTTCATTTAGTTATTGAAAATCCAAATCTTTCTCCATTCTTTTTTTTTTCATTTAGAAACGACAAAAATAAAAATTAGTTTTAGTTTATTTTCGTTCAGAAAATCTAAAATTGAAATGATTTATTTGTTTTTTCTCCATTTAAAAAATTCAAAACAACGAAGTGTTGAAGTTTTTTCATTTCGAATAAGTATATAAACAGAATGGTTCATAGCTTCTTCATTAAAAATATTTAATCAAAATTTTTTAATTCTGAATGGTTCGAAAAATACAAAATTGGAATGGTTCGACGGTTTTTTATCAAAAAAATTAAATCTGAAGGTTTCGTCATTTTTTATTGAAAAATTTTGAATTGTAATGGTTCGTCTTGATATCGAAATGGATATTTTGTTTATAAAAATAAAATTTCATAACGATTTATTGTGTTTTCATAAAAAATCGGAATGGTTCGTCATTTTTTTCACCGTTTAATTAAAATCGGGAATGCTTATTTTGTTTGGAAAATAGAAAATCAAAATGGTTCATTATTTTTTTTTATCAAAAAATAAATTCGGTAGTGTTCGTTGTTTTTTGATGAAAAAATACAGATCAACGATTCGTCAGTTTTTTGTTCGAAAAAACTAAAATCGAGATTGGTTGTCATTTAATGAAAATTAAAATGGTTAAAAAAAATAAGCGATGTCAGATTATCAATTTTTCCGAACAATAAACGACTCATTTTGATTTGAATTTGTTCATACAAAAATGAAAAATTATGTACTTTGTTTCTTTATTAAAACGAAAAAAACAATGAAACACTCGTACTTTTGATATTTCCAAATGAAAAAAAAACTTCAACATGTTATTATTTTGAATTTTTTGTATGGAGAAAAAATATAAACCATTTCGGTTTTAGATTTTCTGAACGAAAATAAACTAAAACTAATTTTTATTTTTATCTTTTCTAAATGAAAAAAAAATAATAGAGAAAATTTGGATTTTCAATAACTAATTGAAAAACATAAATCTGTATATCATATAATAATGTTATATAAATAATTATGGTAATATATAAAAAAAATAGTGTTAATAATAACAATAATTATACAAATAAAAATTAATGGTTAAAATAAAAAAATAAAAAATAGAATGTTACATTTGAATAATTAAATGATAAAAAAAAAATAAGAAATACAAAATATATATATGAAAATAAATTATAATTTAAAGAAAAAATAGAAAAAAGGAAAAAGAAATAAGAAAGTTTCAAAATTACATAGATGGTCCCTGAAAAACAAAAGGACGAAATGTCACTGAGACTAACGGTCAAAGTTAACCACTGTTAGTTTTAGGGACCAAAATGTTACAACATTTCGATTTTAGGGACTTGTGGTGTAATAAAATTTTTTCAAGGACTAAAACCGTAATTACATATAAACCACAAGGACCATTTATGTAATTTAGTCTTTTTAAAATGACGGTTTTGTCTTTTTCTCATTAACCATGTGGTCCCTCAACTATGTCATTTATTTTCAATTTTAGTCCATTTTATAAATTTTCACCTTTTCTTTAAATTTATTATTATTACTATTATTATTATTATTATTATTACTTATACATTTTTATTTTTTAAATATATTTATGTTGTAAGATATATTGATTTTTTATTTATTAAAAATTATCCCTACTATAATATTTAATTTACGTTTCTTTTATATATTCAATTTAATTATTAAAAATTTATCATCTAACTACTTCACTATGTTAATATATTTTGATTTATATATATTCTTTAAGAAAAATATATAAACTAAGGATTTAACATTTTGATTTAAATAGTTTTATGTTAATATGTTTGGATTCAAATTTAGTACTTTATTTATTTTTATTTTATTATTTTGTAACATGAATACGTTTCAATTAAAACTTAGTATTTTATTCGTTTTGTTTTAATTATTTTGTTACTTACTATATTATGATTTAATTATAATTTCTAATAGAAATATGTAGACTTCACATTTGATTCATTTTCATTTAAATATTGGGCTAAAGCCGTACAATAGCAGCATACTTTTTAAGGTGTATCAATATAGTACGTATACTTTTTAGATTGTTAATATGATACATTTACTTTTTATGACCAGTTATTTCGTCTAACTTTGCGCAGTCGTGGGAGAATCGTGGGTACGAACTTGTTCACCGTTGGATCTGCATGAAATTTGAGGAGAAGTTTCGCAACACATAGTTCTTCGATCTGGACGGTGGAAATCGTTAGTGGAGATTTCTACAGAGATCTGTAGTTGTTTGAAGTTGGTTGTGCTGTGTGATTTCTCCTACCAGGTTATCACAAGGACGAGAGATTGTATTTGATGATTCAATTTGAACATTATTTAAAAAAAAAAATTCAACTCTTAACAGGTATAGCCAGTAACCGGTTACCAAATGAATCATATTGGTATGAAAAAATGTAGTACACATATCAAATTTGAACGATTCAGATTGTACACGTGTAATATGAATAATTAAAATAGTACATGTACCATATCGATATATTTTAAAAAGTACACAACTATTCCACGGCTTTAACCCTTAAATTTCTTTTACTTTTCTAAGTTTTGACTTAATTTTGAAGAAAAATATTGAACACAATATTTTATTCATTTTTAACTTAAATATTTGTAAGGTTAATACATTTCTAATCAATTATAATTTTTAAGTAAAATATATAAACTTAATATAAACATTTATATGTTTTGATTTAACGAAACGTATACGTTTTGGAATATATACTTTGACAGATGCATTTGGTTTGTATACTTTGTAATTAAATTGGAACACATTAATCTAACAAAATAATCAGAATTAAATGAGTAAAATAATAGTGTAAATTAAAATGTATTATAACAAAAATATTTAAATCAAATGGAATAAAATCCCAAAATAATTAGAAGAAAGCGATAACACGAGTATTGATATCTTCGATTCCCAGTATATTTTGCACTCAAACACAATAATCAAATGATTTGTATTTAGAAATATGAAGATTACAAGAGAGAAAATTGACTCTCAATCTCTAGGAATTTTCATACTCTCAAAACACACACTCTAGGTGGAGGCTAGATGGAGGCTCCTTTGTGGCTTCTCTTTTTGGCTTCCCTTGAAAACCCTAAAAGAACAATATTATTTATACCTAAGCTTACTTTGGGGGTTTGTCCAAACACTCCCCTTAAAGTCTTGAAAATTAAGATTCCCCCCAAAGTAAACTATTCCTAATTATAAATTGAACCTAGACTTTTATTATATTTAATTATACATTATTTTAGGGCTAACAATCTCCCCTTTAGTGTATAATTAAATATTTACAATTAAGCGCAATTACACAAGCTTGAATTACAAGAAATAAAATTTCTAACAATCTCTCCCTTCTTGTAATCAAGGCTTGTATTCTTCTGAATTCTTGGGCTCTAAACTCTGATCTCTGATCTTTGAAGTAACTCTGATCTCTGAACTTTTGAAGTATATCATTGATCTTCTTCAGATGACTCTGCCCTTAAATGTTTCAGATCGGTGGCTCTCCCCTTGCGTTTAGTAGGTCTTTCAAAACATTTCAACTCTTTTCAGATCATTCTCCCCCTCATGATGATCATGAGAATTATGATCATCATGTAATCACTTCAGGTCTCCCCTTAAATGAACAACCTCAATGTGTCTTCAAATCTTCTTTCTTCATTGAAATAGATGATTACAGACTCAGAAAGAAAATATTACATTTAAGAATATTACAGACATAGAAATACTTATCTCTCTCATGTTACAAACTCAATCAGTAACTCTCCCCCTCAATAACAGAATATAAATAGTTACATCATAAAACTTTCTCTCGCCTTCAGAAACAACAATCTCTCCCTCATTACAAAATATTCAGGACCAAAAGAGTGAATTCATATTTCATGCAATTCATTCAACATAAAACAATCATATGAACAATTAACAATTCAATCACATAATATCGAATGCTTAGATTGAGATGAGAGAATATTACATTGAAGTTCTTGAAAGCTTTCTTGCTTGACAATTCTCTCTGATCCGTGTACTCCTATATCTATCTATTATTCTGTCAACAGAACTATATATATATATATATATATATATATATATATATATATATATATATATATATATATATATATATACACAATTTACAACTATTGTGTATTTACAATAAAGCCCCTGAACTATTACAAAATATTGTTTTCAACTCTATTTATAATTGTACCCAACAATCTCCCCCTTAGAGATGAAAACAATTTTCAATTAAAGTTCTCTGTTCAGGTTGAATCTTTTCTTGAATCTTCTTCTTTACTATGAATCTTCTGATACAATCTTCTTCTTTATTTGTCTCTCTCTAATCTTCACAACTCTTCTTCTCTGATCTTCTCTTTTCTTGAAAGCACACTCCCCCTTGAATCGTGAATAGCTTTCGATTCTCTCCCTTGATCAATTGTCTTGATATGATGTAGCAATTGTCTTCAATTGACTTCAATCTACTCAACAGTTGTCTCTGAACTCTAGCTTTTCTCCCCCTCATGATGATCATAAGAAATATGAACATCATGCAAAATCTTCAGAGACATTAATGCAATGAATTTACAGTAGATGAATAGAACAACAATTACAATTTTAAACATATTAGAAATTTATTTTCTCCCCCTCAAATTGATATCCTCTCCCCTATACTAAACAAATCTATCTCACTCCCCCTCAAAAATTTCATTTTCTTTACAAAACAAAGTCGAAGCTTTTCAACTTGACTTGAGGAAAATAAAACAAACTCATTTGTGAAATAACGAGTCCAGGTCCACATAGGATTCCTGTTTTCACAATAGACATAATCTATGTGACCTACGTTCAGCGCTGGCATGATGTTAACACTGGTAGGATTTCCAAATAGTCATCGTGAAATCCTTTATCATGAAAGAATCACTCATATTTGTTCCGGCTTAGTCACTTTGGACTAGCAGTTTATAGTCACGCAGACTTTTAGACTTGATGTGTCCAATAAGTGTATATAATCAGCTCTAGACACAATGTGCATCAAATGAAGTCGAAGACCGGAGCAAATGTCTTCCTTGTTTCAATATCAATAATATCCAAATGATATATCGATAGAAATGTGTAATATCTCCGTGATTATTGAAACATTAATCTTTTTAGAGATAACTAAGTAGTTGGTGGGGTTAAGTGCATGCGTCACTGGGTCCATGACGTCTTTTTCAATATCAAGTCATGTAGGGCTTGATAGATTTTGAGGTTTACCCAGCCAACACAGTGTAGGTAGGATTATCTTTTCTTCAAATCCTTTCTCAACTCTCAACTCTCAGCATTTTTCAACTAAGCTCCCTCCGGCTCACTTTTCAGAAACAAAATCAGTCAGCTATATAATGAAAGCATGACATGATGCACCACCATCTCCTTTCAAATATACCACTCTCACTTACATTTTAACTCTGCTCGACCCTGTCAGTATCCCGTGATAACTGACACTTCTCAAATAATAGACCTAAAGAACCCTTACCCACACAAACTATAAGTGGTTTGCTTCTTGGGTAGGTCTTTCGGTTCTGGTTAGACCATAGAAGCTATATTTATGCCTATCACATAGTTAGGTGCATAATCGGAGTCATCAGAAATAATCTTAAGCATTTTAGCTCATGGGATATCATACAAAGACTGATTAGAATTTATAGCTCAGATGAACTGGGAGATGAAATCCAAAATGAATTTGGGGAAATGATGAGTTGGGAGATATCAGAATGAAATAGAAATTTTGATATATGATATGAAAAGAATCAGATTTTCTTGAAAGAATTAGCACTTGGGAGATAACGGGACAATCCAGTATTAAATGGAAGCATTGTAACAAAGATAATCTCAGAAGAAATGAGATTATGAAAATCAAAGAGATTAGATCAATTAATCTCAATGATATATTCAGAGAATCAAACAAATATTTCCTTTCAGCTCAAATCTTCTTTTTATGTGTGAATCAAATATTTTCGTGAAAAATCACACAGTTTTTGAAAAAATGTCATCGTCAAAGAATGTCTGAAACTCCCCCTGGAAGCACAAACAGTTAGTCAACTCATAGACATGAAACTCCCCCTGTGAGTAGGAGCCACTTGAGATGAAGTCCGGGTTCTAGTCTGATATGACTAAAAACCATCTTGAGTTGAAGCACGGGTCTTGATCTGAATTAATCAAGAGCCTATTGAAATGAAGAACAGGTCCTGAAATTGATTTGAACAGGAACCTTTACAAACTGAAGACTGGGTCTTGATCAGAAGTAATCAAGAGCCTGCGTTGAATTGAAGAACGGGTTCTTATATGAAATGATAAGAAACCTATAACCTGCAAAATTTAAGATGCCTTTGGTATCCAAACAGATTTGGATCCAGACTTGTTAGCACTCTTGGGTACCCATTTCAAAACGGGTTTTGGTACCCACTTGTACTTGGGTTTAGGTACCCACTTGTACTTGGATTTAGGTACTCATTGCAAGTTATAACTATCAGCTTCTCTCTCAAAAGCAGAAACAAATTTCGTGAGTATTTGAAAATTGAATATCTGAATTTCTAAAGAAACTTGAATTTGAATGTTCAGACTTTTTCAAACTCTTCTTTATGAACAACTGTCTGGTTCTAGCCTGTTTCTGGTAATACTTAGTGTTTTTCTGTGAAAATGTTTTCTGATTAGAATGACCAGTATTTTCAGAAACTTTAAGAAACTTTGACTTTGAAGATTGACCAGTGTAAATATTTACCGGAATTTGTTCAACAACTTTATCTTTGCCTCTGTGTATCTTTAACAGATACTTAAGTTTAAGATCTGAAGAAGAATCAAATTTAGAAAATTCAGTTGGATTCTTTTCATAATCTATAGATAAATCAGATTGATCAACTTTAGATTTTGAACAAACTGAAACATCTTTAACCTCTGATTCTTTTGAAGAAGGAAATTCATTAAATTGTTTTGAAAGATGAAATATCTGATCTTCCAATCCTTTGATGATGACCAAATATGCCTTTCTGTCGTCATCAAACGATTGGTAATCAGTTTTAAAAGACTGTTCTTTAATTAAGAACACCTTTCTTTCATCTTCAAACAATTTAGATTTTGTATTAAAATATTGTTCTTTCAGTAAGAACGCATGTCTTTCCTTCTCAAGAGAATCTTTAGTTAAAGACAACTCTTTTTCAAAAGCAAAAAATTCTTCCGATTTGTTTAAAACACAATTTTGATCAGTATGATTTGTCTTAGAAAGTAATTCTTCAAGATCTTTAACTTTCTTGTAAAGATCAGATCTTTCAGGCAAAAGATATTTCAGTTGAGTTGCATTCTGAAAATTTTCTTGTTTTAGCTCATCAAGTTCTTTAAGTAATTCAGATATTTTCAATTGATGAGCACAACTCTCAGAGTTTTGTTTTTCTTTTAAGCTCTGAATTTCTTCATTCAGTAATCGTACGTCACGTAACGCAAAATGTTTATCAGTATTTAACTGAACGAGAATGTCGTAATTGTTCTTACGAATCTTTTCAGATTCAGTAAGTTTGACAATCAGCTCAGACTTTGAAACTTGTTCAAACTCCATTATGAATTGCAGAAAAATGAACTTCCAAGATCTTTTATGGAAAAATTAGTGAATTTTGATAAAACTTTGAAAATTATATCTGAAAATGATAACTTGTGAAAAATCAGCTTTGAAATTACTTTTTGACGTTGAAATTTCAGCTTTTCTGCAGAAAATTACCCGTAACTTTTTTCTGGAGTGGAATTGGGCCTCGAAAATTTAGAAATCGTAGATCTCGGTTTAAGATTCGATTTGACATATGGTAGGCCTTCTAACGATGTTCCAGTCAAAAGTTATGGCCAATTTAAGCAGCTAAGGTCAAATAGTCAAAACTCGAATGATATGGGATGAAACTCGAATGGAGAATTTTTAAACTCGATGATTAACAGTGAAACTCGAAGAATGAAGAATGAATCTCGATTGACACTGTGTAAATCTCGAAGAACTTAAATGAAACTCGGATGATTAAGGTTGAAACTCGAATCAGCCTATTTAAAACTCGAATGAATCACAGCAAAACTCGAAGTACTTGGCAACAAACTCGAATGATACAACTTAAAACTCGATTAATGAAGTTTGAAACTCGATTAATGAAGCTTGAAACTCGATTAATGAAGCTTGAAACTCGATTAATGAAGCTTGAAACTCGGATAATAAAGCATGAAGCTCGAATAGAATATAAAGTTCCTCGATTTACTCTCTTTGATCAACTCGAATGCCTTCTTTGTAAACTCGAATGACACTATGAATTTAGTTATGCCCGAGTTTTATCATTTTTCAACAAAAACAAGATCAGATTCAAACTTTTTCAACAAAAATCCATGAATTGACCTCAAATTGATTTCGAAGGTTCGTTTTAATAGCAGAAACAACTTTTGTGAAATCACTTTGGCTAATTCTCGATTAAAAACAAAAAATCGACCAAAAACCTCAAAACACAAACTTTTTCAAAAATTCAGAAAAATCAAAATTAAAATTTGTGTGTTTGGAGATATTATTTGATGCTTATATAATCATATTTGCCATTAAATTTCGCACATTCGATCCAAAATTCATTCCATTTCATCCACAAAATCAAAATCCACACATGATTTTCTGAAATTTTAAAATTTCGAATGTAACAGTGTTCAAATAATTTTCAAAATTCAGATTCAAATTCACTCAAATTTAGCCATATTGTCTCTGATACAAATTGTGAATTCATATTTCATGCAATTCATTCAACATAAAACAATCATATGAACAATTAACAATTCAATCACATAATATCGAATGCTTAGATTGAGATGAGAGAATATTACATTGAAGTTCTTGAAAGCTTTCTTGCTTGACAATTCTATCTGATCCGTGTACTGCTATATCTATCTATTATTCTGTCAACTGAACTATATATATATATACACAATTTACAACTATTGTGTATTTACAATAAAGCCTCTGAACTATTACAAAATATTGTTTTCAACTCTATTTATAATTGTACCCAACAAAAAGGATATTACAGTGAAGATCATGGCTTTGCAACCTGAATATAAGAAAATGAAACAAATTCATTTGTATGTAACATTCCAGTTCCACATAGGAGTTCTGTTTGCACAATAGACTTAGTCTATGTGACCTACGTTCAGCGCTGGCGTGACATTAACATTGGTAGGATTTCCAAATAATCATCGTGAAATCCTTTATCATGAAAGAATCACTCATATTTGTTCCGGCTTTGTCTTGGTAGACAAGCTGTTTATAGTCACGCAGACTGTAGACTCTATGTGTCCTAGAAGTGTATAACATTAAGCTCTAGACTCAAAGTGCATCAACTGAAGTCGGAGACCGGAGAGGATGTCTTCCTTGTTTCAATATCAACAATATCCAAATAATATGTCAATAGAGAATGTGATATGACTCCGTGTGAATTGAAACAGAAGTCTTTTAAGAGACGACTGAGTAGCTAGGGGGGGCTACGTGCATGCGTCACTGGGTCCATGACGTTTTGTTCAATACCTAATCCAACTCATGGAATTTGGTAGTTGATGTAGGAAACCCAGCAGACTGAAACGATCTTGGTAGGATTTATCTTTTCTTTTAATCATTTCTCACCCCTCAGCTCTCGTCATTTTTCAATTGTACTCCCTCCGACCCACTTTTTTCTCATGATGCACCCTCGTCTCCTTTCGATAACCCCTCTCATTTGCATTTTATCTATGCTCGACCCTGTTAGTACCCCGTGGTAACTAACACTCGTCACTAATTGACCCGAGAACCCTTACACACACAAACTAAAGTGGTTTGCTCCTTGGGTAGGTCTTTCGGCTCTGGTTTAGACCATAGGAACGATATATATGCCTAATCACACATATTGTGTAGCATTGGAGTCAGCATGATATCTTGAAAGATATATCAGTGAAGCTTATGTGTTATTTCAGAAGATGGATGAGAGTTGAATGAAATATCTTGGGAAGTTTGAGAGACTGTATGAGAGAACTTCAATACAAAGTCTGATATGAGATTTAAAAATGAATCAGACTATCATCAAAGAATTAGCTTGTATGGGAGAAACTTGATGTATGAGAGAATCAGACTATGTGGGAGAAATCAGAATATTTGAGAGAATCTTAGGTTGAATTAGATCAAGATCATCACGAAGATTAGATCAATTAATCTTGGTGGAAATTTATTCAATCAGAGAATCAGATTATTCTAACAAAACCTTTCAAAGTGTGCATTAGAGTATTCAGAATGCTTAGACACTTTTCGTTAAGATGTCATCTTCAAAGCGCATCTGAAACTCCCCCTGCAAATAAGAACGGTATCAGTGAAACATAAAATGTTATGAGTGAATTTCAAGAATGAAACTCAAATTCAAACTCAAACTGATAAGCATAAAAAGTAGGGAAAATTCCAGAGAAGTTGCGTAAACACGGGTTCTAAACTGGGTGTTTATGAACCATCTAAACATGAAAGATCGGGTTTTGATATGTCTTGATGCAGAAGCCATTGCTTTGAAGTACGTGTTCTACTCAGAAGTAAGTAGAAGCCATTTCATTGAAGTCCGGGTTTTGATCTGAAGTAATCAAAAGCCATTACATTGAAGTCCGGGTTCCAGTCTGAAGTGATCTGAAAACCATCTGCATAAAATTAAACCACTTTTGGTACCCATCGAAAGATGGGTCCCTTATTGTTATATTTAGGATTTCCATCGTCATGTAACAACACATCAGTAGGAATCCATTTATCATTCGACACAGGTTTAGATGCAGAACCTTTTGGCACCCATTTGTATATGGGTCCAGCTGATTTTGAAACAGCCTTAGGTAATGGAACAACCTTTGGCTTGGGTGACTTTGATGCCTTAGGCTTGGCCTTTGGTGATGGTTTTTCCAATTTGTCAGGCGGTGATGAGGCATGCACTTTTGTTTTTTTAGATTGGCGGCGTTTTCGTTTTTCAGGATAAGGTACAAACTTAGTCATTTCAAGAACGGCATGCCGAAAACTTTGTGGACATAATTGAAACAAATTGCAAAAAGAGTATTTCAAAGGATTACTTGCAACATCCTTTCCAGACACACTGACACTACTATCGATTTTCACAAAAGATACAGGCATGACTGCCTTTTTCACAAAGAAACTTTGAAAATCAAGAGGTGTTATTTTAGGAATCCTCCTTGCATGATCTGTAGGTGAAAAACAATGAGAGTCTGTACGTTTGGAAGACTTAGACTTTGAAAAAATTTATTTTCCTTGGTGAGTGGGTTTCTTGGAAGACTTAGATTGACTCCGAGTCTTCTTTGAAACCTCAGCTTTGGAAGATTTGGAGCACTCACCTTTACAACTGACAGAAGAAACTTCAACCTTGGCTTTACCTTTATCAGATGATGTGAGATGGACTTTTGTAGGATGAGAAACCTTTGAATCTTTTAAATAAGAATTTAACCTTTCTGAAACTGTGTCAAGCTTTTCTTTGTAGATGGTTAATTCTACATTTTGTTCAAAACTTTGTCTTGCCAATTTTTCCTCGCTCTTGAGAAGAGCTTCTTGCTAACCAAGAGCTTTCTTTCGAGTTGTCTTTAATCCCTTTTCTAAAACATTTATTTTCTGTTGAAGAACTTCTTTAGGAATGTAAAGATGAGAGATTGGTTTGACAAGTTCAGTGTTCATTTCAGCCTCTGAATAGCTAGAAAGAAGTCCTCCTCTAGAGTAGGTACTCTATAGGGATAACTCTCATTTAGTTCTTCATATTTAAAAGACATTTCTTTTTCTTTGTTTTCACTTCGTTTCTCATCCTCTTGGGTTAGAACTTCTTCTGAAGTTTGATAAATGAAAGACTTCAACCCAGCACCCATACTTAGGATTTTTAAAATCAATTCCTTGTTTGAAATGATAAAACCTAGTCTCTTTGGGTTGGTTTAAATGAATTGTTTGTTTAGTTTGACCCCGTTTTAGAAATTCATCATCTAGGGTCTTTATTCGTGAGTACAAACCTATTCTCTCTTCTTCTATCATTTTGTATTTTTCCAAACTGTCTATGTTTTCCATGCTTACTGACTCTAAGCGTTTTGAAAGAATAGATATTTCAGATTTTAAGGACTTCTTTTCCTCAGTGATTTTATCCATGCAACTCTCAAGGTAAGTATTCCTATCCTCGACATCTGTTTTTTCAATTAACATTTTCTTTATTACCTCATGGTTGTTTTTCCACTTCTTTTTATACACAATGGATAGTTCTTTTTCAGCAATCAATTCGTTCTTTAATTCATGTAGTTGAGCATGCAGTTCATCACATTCATCACTAGATTTAAAAATCAGATAAGGATTGTGTATAAGATAAATCAGACGAAGATGAAGAACTTTGTACATGTTTGGAGTGGTTCATGAGACAGACTGGAGATATATCAACTTTCTCCTCCTCGACAGTCTTCTCATGTGTGGAGAATCCTTGAGTCATGATGGTGGAGTGCAAAAGGTGGATCTTCTAGATTGGAAACTTGAAAAACTCAGAAACTTCACAAGTTCGGATGTATCCGAGGTCGGTAAGTCGGTGAAACGTGGATCAGAAATGGGTTTTTGACGTTGAAATTTCAGCTTTTCTGTAGGAAAATGCCCGTAATTTTTTTCTGGAGTGGAACTAGGCCTCGAAAATTGAACGATCCAACTTTGCCTAATCTAAAAATTATAGATCTCGTTTCTAGCTTCGTTTTGACGTATGGTAGGCCGTCTAACGATGTTCCAGTCAAAAGTTATGGCCTCTGGAAGCACTGAATGTCAAAAGTTCGGATAGACCCGGATCCGAATTTCGGATGGGTCGTAGATCTCGTTTCAAGCTTCATTTTGGTGTATTGTAGGCCGTCTAATGATGTTCCAGTCAAAAGTTATGGCCTCTGGAAGCGCAGAAGTCAAAAGTTCGGATGGACATGGACCTGATCCGAATTTCGTGTGGGTCGTAGATCTCGTTTCAAGCTTCGTTTTGACGTATTGTAGGCCGTCTAACGATATTCCAGTCAAAAGTTATGGCCTCTGGAAGCACTGAACCGAGAATGACACTTAAGAAATTACCGATTAACAATTTCAACGATTAAACAAGAAAAACTTGTAATTATTGAACAAGAAATGCTCAAAATCAGTACAAGATTAATTGCTTATGATTATGGAATAGAAAACCAAACAAAAACAGAATATTAACATAGAATTAGTAGCAAAACCTTTGATTTTCGAGAAAACACGAAGAACAATTAGATTTAAAAAATGCAATTACTCCTTGGATACCTTAAATTAGATCATGAAAATTTCCAGAACAAATTATCTAACATATAAGATCATTGATGCAAAATTTCAGATCATTTCAACAAGTAGATCACTCAAATCAAAAAAATATAATCACAAAAACGTAACCGAAAATGACCAAAATAGTAAAATTGCGATTACTCCCTCGATATTTGGAGTTAGCCTCTGAAATGTTGACAGGATGTTTCTGGCGTATAATTGCACAACATTTCCAAAAATCAGCTCAAACGGAAATCGTATGAATTTTTGGTGATTTTTTGAAGTTTCAGCCCAATTTCATGACGTTTTTTGTGAAGAACACGAACAAATATGAGATTTCAAGTTTAAATCCAATCTTCTTGCTCTGATACCAATTGATATCTTTGATTGCCAGTATATTTTGCACTCAAACACAATAATCAAATGATTTGTATTAAGAAATATGAAGATTACAAGAGAGAAATTGACTCTCAATCTCTAGGAATTTTCACACACTCTAGGTGGAGGCTAGATGGAGGCTCCTTTGTGGCTTCTCTTTTTGGCTTCCCTTGAAAACCCTAAGAGAACAATATTATTTATATCTAAGCTTACTTTGGAGGTTTGTCCAAACACTCCCCTTAAAGTCTTGGAAATTAAGATTCTCCCCAAAGTAAACTATTCCTAATTATAAATTAAACCTAGACTTTTATTATATTTAATTATACACTATTTAGGGCTAACAGTGCCATTATACGTAACAAATTAATTAAATTAAAATGTCCCAATGTTTATACTTTTTTTCATAAAAATTATAATTAAATAAAAACATATTAACATAAGTAAATATTTATATGAAAATGTATAAAAGACAAAAGTGTATAAATATTTTTACAAATAAAACATAAGATAAATAAAATTTTAATAAATAAATATGATATATAAAAAAACATAAATCAAATAAATCTAAATAGTCAAATTAGGATAACTCTAATAATAAAACAAATATATTTTAAGAAATAAAAAATAAAATAATAATAATAATAATAATTAGTTTTTGAAATTAACATTTATAAAATTAAACATAAAGTAAAAAATTTATGTAAAGGACTAAAGTTGAGAATAATTTTCATAGTTAAGGGACCAAATATGTTATTGAGAAAAGGGCAAAACCGTCATTTAGAAAAAGTTATGAGAAAGAGGGATCATTTTTGCAAGTAATTAGTGTTTTGAGTGACCATTTATACAATTTTTAAAGACCAGTGACTATATTCATAATTTCAACCATACCACATGGACCATTTTTGTAATTTACTCTTAATTTATATAAGATTTCACTTTCTAATTGGGTTAATTATTTATGTATTTGATTAGTTAGATTATATTAAAATAAAATGAATTGGATTTGATTTGAATTTAAATTAAATTAAATTTTGGTAATTGATATGTGGAAAAAAGGAAGTTTCGACATGTGGCAAATTAAATGAGAAGTCGACACGTGACTCTTTAATTATTCATTTAATCAGGTCCGACCTTATACCAAGGGCAAACTGGGCTTAGGCTAATGTATAAAAGATAAAAGTGTATAAGTATTCTTACAAATAAAACATAAGATAAATAAAATTTTAATAAATAAATATGATATATAAAAAAAAACATAAATTAAATAAAATTGAATAGTCAAATTAGGATAATTCTAATAATAAAACAAATATATTTTAAGAAATAAAAATAAAATAATAATAATAATAATAATTAGTTTTTGAAATTAACATTTATAAAATTAAACATAAAGTAAAAATTTATGTAAAGGACTAAAGTTGAGAATAATTTTCATAGTTAAGGGACCAAATATGTTATTGAGAAAAGGGCAAAACCGTCATTTAGAAAAAGTTAGGAGAAAGAGGGATCATTTTTGCAAGTAATTAGTGTTTTGAGTGACCATTTATGCAATTTTTAAAGACCAGTGACTATATCCATAATTTCAACCATACCACATGGACCATTTTTGTAATTTACTCTTAATTTATATAAGATTTCACTTTCTAATTGATTTAATTATTTATGTATTTGATTAGTTAGATTAGATTAAAATAAAATGAATTGGATTTGATTTGAATTTAAATTAAATTAAATTTTGGTAATTAATATGTGGAAAAAAGGAAGTTTTGACATGTGGCAAATTAAATGAGAAGTCGAGACTTGACACTTTAATTATTCATTTAATCAGGTCCGACCTTATACCAAGGGCAAACTGGGCTTAGGCTTAGAGCATAATCTATCTATATATATATAAAAGTTGAGTCCATGTCATAAATATTCATGTCATAATTGTTTTTAATGTCTTCACTTCTCCTATATATTAAATAATTACTCAATTGTTTTAATATCAAACTAAATATTGTTTTAGTTTTCAAAAAAATAGGTTAATAATAGTAGACTATCCATTTTCACAACTTGAAGAATTGCTTTAATGTGATATTAAATATTGGTTAAATGTTGCTTAAATTTAATTAATTTTACCTTAATAGTAAAAACCCTCCATCTATCCTAAGGTTATTATTTCTTATCAATTAATGTCAAACATTTATCTATAAATAACAAAGTTACATTTGTTCATTCACAATCTTCCATCATTTCATGTTACAAACAATTTGTGAGTGCTTGGTAGATGGAAATTTTTACGATAGTGCTAAGAATTTTGGTCCATGACGGCCAACGAGGCCTAATGTGGTAGCAATAATTTCACAGCAAATGGTTGTGAAATGGTAAGATTCAAGAGTAAAGCGTAAGCGGAATCACGAAACTCATCTCCATATGCTAATTTGATGTTGTTGGAATTCACCGATGGTGACAAGACCAAGTCGGAGAACTTCTCGCTCGAAAAGCACCCATAATTTAAATTTAATTGGGTTTCATCTGAGCGGAAAGACATATAATAAAAAAATGTATTAATTAGTCGTTGTGGTTCATGGCTTATTTTTAATTTCGTAGTATAAGTAATTGTTTGTTTTGTGAAAGTTGAGAGCTATTGTAATAGAATTTGTTTTTTTTTGCAATCAATTATATTAGATGTCTATAGGAGTCACTTTGGTACTTTCGTATTCAATTTTTAATTTTGTTTCGAATTATAGTTGGATTTATAAACCGCCATGTGTGCTCTCCTATATTCTAAATCGAGAAATTTATTATTTAGTCATTGATTTTTAATTAATTTAGTTTAAATATTGCAAACCATGTTTTTATGTCACTGATTCCTTAAATAAATAATAATTCATATTAATAATCTTTTTAAAACTATATATATTTTTAATTTGTATATTTTATGTTTTCTTCTAAACTATTTGAGTAATTATATTAAATGTTGACAGATTAAATAGCTAATATGACAATTACTATTATTTATTTATTTTTAAAGTGAACTATTTTGATATTACATCTATTGAGATAACCTAAAATCTAATTAAACTTTTTAAAACAATTTATTTACGTAATTAAAAGTTTATAATGACATAAATTATAAATTGAAAGCTTTTGAATATAATCATTCTATTATGAATCTTCAATTGAATTTTGATATCATTATTATGATAAAAGTATTCTTTAAATAGGTTTTAAATCATTGTTAATAAAAATATATCATTTGGTTCAAATTATACATAAAATGATATGTTTATACATATAGATTTCATAATATTTATATAAAAAGATTTTGTTCAATAATCATAGTTAAATTTCATCATGTACCTAATATGATAATCTAAAAAAAATACGTTAGAGTACACAAATTGTTTCAATTCAAATTTTTAATCATTATGATTGATCATTAAGAAAAATTTAATTACCAAGAGTCCATATCATTAAAGTCTATGTTATTTGAAGCTCATGTCATTAACTTTATAAAGATCATCTTATGTTTCTATATCTATATGTGTGTGTGTGTGTGTGTGTGTATAAGTTGAGTACATATCAACAGATATTCATGCCACAAATGATTTCATTTTGATTCCATTAAAAAGTTACAATGATCATTATTAAATTAAACTATATTGTTTATTATTTAATTTATTTAATTTGATAAGTTGAGTCCATTTCAATAAAGACTCATGCCATAAATGATTTTATGTATAAAGTATTCCAATTCAATATAATAAATTACAATGATCATATTTTATATCAAAATATATTATTTTATTATTTACTTTAATTATTTCGATAAGTTGCAGCATATGTTACTAAATTTCATATAATGAACTACAATGATATTTATTTAAATCATAATAGTGTATTTTATCTCAATTCGATTTGATAAGTTTAGTCATATAACAATAAATTCCATGTAATAAGTTATACTGATAATTTATTTACATCAAAATAATTAATTTTATTAGTTAATACAAAATAATAACATGGGTTATCGAGTAGATCATAGAAATAATTAATATTAAGTCACTGATTTAATATGTTTAATAGCAAAAAATAGTCATGAAAATCATTTATTTATTTAATTTAGTAACAACGCAACATGTGTCAACTAACATTTATTTACATATGATATACATCATTTATTTATTTAATTTAATTTCAAAACACCACAAAGAGAAGATGAGATACTAAGAATATAATAATCATTTATTTCATTAAATTAATATGTAAAATACATATTTTATTATTTTATACCTAAATAAGTTAACAAAGAGGAAAAAAATATTGTGTTACATTTTAGTAATTTTATTTAAATTGAATATCTTTAATAACTAAATTATCTTACCAAAAATGTAATTTATAAATCTCATTTAAGTAACAAGAGAATAAGAATTTTATTTGCAAAATAGTATACTGGAATAAATATATGAAATATCACTCTTTGTAGATTTAAAATTTCTAACAAATATATTAATCTTTATAGAATCATAGTAATGGTAATTATTTCATGTATATAGTAATTAATTCCATGTAAAATATTACGATGATCATATTTTATATATAATGCATAATTTTATTATTTAATTTATTTAATTTGATAAGTTGAGTCGTATATTGATAATTCCATATAATAAAATATAATTATTATAAATTTAGATTAAAAAAATTAGTTTATTTTTAATTTAGTTTGATAAGTTGAGTCGTGTAGCATAAATCTAATGTAATAACATATATTTAATTTATGTATTAAAATTTTTAACATACTTACACTTTGTTCTAAATTTTAAGAAACATTTTTTTTTAATTTTTAAAAAATTTTATGAAACTATATGTGTTAGGCACAAAAAGGCCTCAGTCAAACATGTTCTGCATCTGAGGGGGAGATTATTAATCAAACCTGTTGATGCACTTGATGGGTAAAAGTTAAGGCCTGTTTATGCCTTAATAATACCTAAAAAGTGATTTGCAATATCAGTCCAAAGCTGTTCTATATGTTGCATGTGTTGCAACTAAGACAGTTTGTCCAAGCTGTTCTGTCTACTGAACAGGCTGGACATAAACTGTCTACGCTGCTCTACACTGGTGAGCAGCTTGGGCATCTTACAAGTGTTCTGTTCTTTGTGAACAGAACCTGTTCTTTGTGAACAGGCTAAACACTTTATAGAATGTGTTTCCAAGTCCTCATGTATTGTTTTTGGCTACAAGATCAGTTTACAAAGTTGAAGACAAAGTGGAAATCAGAATTGCTCAGCCTGCCCAAGCTGTTCTGTTACATGAAGACAAAAGGTTATTTGAAAAAGGGTGACAGACCTTTTTCTTATATCAAAATAGGCCTTTACAAGGAAGAAAGACGCAAAGTTGACATTCCTTATTTGGTTAAAGGCAATGCAACAGTAGACAAAGTGAAAAGACAAAAGTTCTGCACATGTAAAGACAAGTCTGCTTTTCAGAAAAGTGTAGAAAAGTTATGTTGTCTTTTCAAACAAGACTTTTCCTTTTTCATTCAATCCAATGAAGAAGTTTCTCTTAGATCCTCTGAGTGAGTATAAAAGGAAGCTTCTAAGGTCAGAAAGATTAAGCCAAGAAAAGCTAAGTGCTGAAACCAAGAGTGAACGTGCAAGTGTGTTTTTCATGCATGCAAGACTGCTTGTGTAATACAGTTTCTCTGTGTCTAAGCTGATTATACATAAGCTGTCTCTCTGAGTCTTGTAAACACAGTGAGTGCTTCTTAGTTAGTGTATTCATTGTAAGCTAGTTTGAGTTTGTTTTAGACTAGTGATCATACTGTTGTATCTGTCATCTCAGCTTGAACCTTTCCGCATTCAAGCTTGTTTGTAATTAACAATTTGTTGATAATACATACAAACATTGAGAAAATAGTGTGTAGTTTTTAAATAGCTGTATTCACCCCCCTCTACAGCTTAAAGCTATATACTTTGGGAAACTCTCGGGACCTACAACTGGTATCAGAGCAGTTTAGAGTGTGTGTCATTCTAGATCTCTCATTCTCCCAAGTTTCCATGGACAACAGTGCTGCAAATTCCTCATACTATGACAATGGCTCAATGGGCAAACCTCCAAAGTTCAATCATCAGAACTTTTCTGGTTGAAAGTGCAGAATGATGCTCTACCTAGAGAATCTGGATGTACAACTACCAGAAATTGTAATGGAGGGTCCCTATGTGCCAACCTCTGTTACAACAATAACTCCTGCTGTTGAAGGAGCAGCTCTTGAGATCAGAACATTTGAGAAAGCAAAAGCTCAATGGTCTGATGAAGACAAAAGATTGGTGGCTCTTGATGCAAAGGCCAGAAACAATCTGGTCATCTCCTTACCTGATGATGTGTTCAAACAGGTTGAGAAGATGAAGACTGCCAAGGAGATGTGGGATACTTTGTGTACCGTCTATGATGGACCCACAATCACACTGGATAACAGGATTAACAACCTTGTTAGACAGTATGAACTCTTCTTTGCAAAACCAAAGGAGACTCTCACAGAAACCTACACCAGGTTTACTGTTCTTGTGAATGATCTCAAAGCTGTTGGGATCACTAAGGACAGCCTTACTCTGGTGAACAAGTTTTTGGACATCCTCCCTGAAGAATGGAATTACTTTTCAACAAATTTAAGAAATTCAGGTACAATCAGAAGTATGGATCTTGTCAACTTGTATGGATCTTTACTAAATGATGAACAGTCAAGGCAACAGAAGAGAAATGCCTTGGAGATGTCTAAAAGAGGTGCAGCCTTTGTGGCTAATGTGAGACAGCCTGTGAATCAGGTAAGTGATGTGTTCACTCAACCTGATCAACAGGATGATGACAAGGAGGAGGTGTCAGATGAGGAAGATAATGCAGATCTTGCTGAACAGGATGATGAGCAAATGATAGCTATGCTTGTCAAAAGGTTCAACAAGAAAAGGTTTGGAAGAAACATGCTGCAAGGAAGTTCAGGTGTTGGCAAAAAGAAGGCATTTGATAAATCCAAGGCTGGGTGCTTCAAATGTGGCAAAACTGGCCATATAGCTGCTGACTGTGTGTCAAAAGCTGTTGGTCAGTCATCCAAACCATACAAGACAAACAAGGATGATGGTTATAGGGTTAAGTACCTTATGGCCATGGCTAAGCTGAGGAAGTTGGAAAACTCAGTGGGTTCCAACCGCCAAAAGGGACTCATGGCAGAGACTTGTGACTGGGAGGAATCTGATTCATCATCTGATGAAGAAGACAATCAATGTCTGATGGCCAACACTGATGTCCCATCAACAAGCAGTTTCAAACAGGATCTGGCTGAAGCTGAAGCTTTCAGCAGCTTGGAGAACTGGAATCCTACAATGATGTATAAGGTACAAAATTTTATGGCTTACAGTTCTGAAGAAAAGATTAAAATGTTTGAATATATGCTAGTTGATTTGAAAGCTGCTGTTGAGAAGCATGATGCTTTATTATCTGAAATCTCTAAGCTTAAAACTGATCTTAAAACAAACTCCAGTAAACTGGACAGTTTCCATAAGTTGGAAACTGAGCTTGATGAATTAAAACACATCAACTCTATTTTACTGGAAGAAAAGAGAGAAACAGATATAAAGCATGCTAAGCTTCAAAAGATAGTTGACTCTTGGTGCCAATCTGCACAAAAAGTCAGCCATTGTATAAGTCAACAGATCCCTGCACAAATTCAAGCCTATCTTGGAGGGGATCTTGATACAGCAGCTTCCATTGTTGAGATTAATAATCTGAAAGAAGATTTATCCACTCTTGGTGAGCTTCCAAACACTTTTGTTCAAAAAGTAAATGGTAAACTAATCTCAACAAACAGGTTTGTCAGGCCTCAAAATACTGACAGCTCGTGTGAACCTAGCTCAAAAGCTGGTGTGGGAGTATGTTCTCCATCAAACCAGCTTGCTAAGTGCTCTGCTGATTCACACAAGCAAAAGAAAGGAAAACATGTCCAAACTGCAGCTGTGGATACTAAACCTGTTGACAGAACAGGTACTGGGTCCAAAGCTGATGGTAAAAGGCATAATAATCCTTTTGATGCTAAACATTTTGAAAATAAGCTTTCAAAAGTTAAGCAGCCTGTTTTCAACAAGGGCAAGTCTCATGTTGAAAGCAAACCTGCTGTGATTTCTAATAAGTTTTCTAATCATAGTGGTAAACTGGTTTTAAATGAGAATAAGTTTTTCAAAACTAGAAATTATGATTATGCTGATAGGCAGCATAAATCACATCTCAGTAGGGGCAAAAGCAAAGCCATTGCTCAGTCTGAGAAACTTGGGAATAAGTTCCCCAAACCTGTGGAACTTCAAAAGCCAATAAAGCTTCCTGTCTTTGACATCTGTCCTCCTAAAAAGAGGAAAGAAGAGACAAACAAAGCTGTGGCTATCGAACCCTCCACTCAAACTGTTGATTCATCAAATAATAATAAATTTGCTAAACCTGCTAACAGAATCAACAAAAATGGCTCAGAATGTGTTTCTGAAAGTTCTTCTTCCAAAAATTCTAAAAAGAGAAAATGTTATAAATGTGGAAAGAAGACACATCTGGCTAAGGACTGTCCTGAATCTGAGGACATGAGGCCTGTTGACTCTGATGGTTCTCTCACAGCTGTTACAAGCAGTGTTGGAAACATCTCAGTCAATAAAAGTGGTATCCAAGCTGATACCATTCAAATAGGAAATATTAGTGTGGATATTATAAGTCCATCAACACATGTTGATGAAGTAGGAGAACTCATCTCTGTGATGAGTTCCCCTAAAAATGACTAATATTTCTCTTATCACTCTGCAGGAAAAACAACCTTCCCAGGTTTGGTACTTGGACAGTGGCTGCTCAGGACACATGACAGGTTGTAAAGAATTGCTGAGTGATCTCAGGCCTGAAAAAGGGCCAAAAGTCACATTTGGTGACAATGTATAGGGATCCACTGAGGGATATGGAACTCTTAAAGCTGGTGCTGCAGTGTTCAAAAGAGTAGCCTATGTGGTTGGGCTAAAACATAACCTTGTTAGCATAAGCCAACTGTGTGATGCTGGCTACAAGGTTAACTTTGATGAGCACATGGGTTACATATTGGATCCCCAAGGAAAAGTTGTGCTATGTGCTCAACGAAAGAAAGGTGTATATGTTGTGGACATGCAATCTGCTGATCCCACAACTGAAACCTGCTTTCTCATAAGAACAAATGCAGACTTAAACTGGTTATGGCACAAAAGGCTGTCACATCTGAACTTCAAGAACATCAATAAACTCTATAAGAAAGAGTTGGTGACAGGTTTGCCTTCTATGACCTTTGTTAAAGATAAACTATGCACAGCTTGTGAGAAAGGCAAGCAGAGGAAAACATCTTTTAAATCCAAACATAATTTCTCTATTGATACTCCACTCTTCTTAATCCACATGGACTTGTTTGGACCTGTAAATGTCCCAAGTCTAGGAGGAAGAAGATACACTCTAGTAATGGTTGATGAGTTCTCCAGGTACACATGGGTGATCTTTCTGAAGAGCAAAGGAGAGGCTGCTAGAGAAATTATTGGATTTGTGAAAAAGATGGAGATGCTGAACTCTGCCCAAGTGAAGCAGCTAAGAAGTGATCATGGTACTGAATTCAGAAACAGTATTCTTGAAGACTTCTGTGAAGAGAAAGGAATCACTCAAAACTTTTCAGCTGTAAGGACTCCACAACAAAATGGAGTTGCTGAAAGGAGAAACAGAACTCTCATTGAAGCTGCTAGAACCATGCTGTGTGCATCAGGTTTACCTTCATCATTCTGGGTTGAAGCTGTCAACACTGCCTGCTTCACCCAAAACAGATCCTTCGTGGTGAAAAGGTTGAACAAAACTCCTTATGAGCTGCTCAAAGGGAGGAAACCAAATTTCAGTTACTTCCATGTGTTTGGGTGTCCCTGCTTCATTCTGAATCAGAGGGACCAACTGACAAAGTTTGAACCTAAAGCTGATGAAGGTGTGTTTGTTGGCTACTCTGCTATCTCCAAAGCCTACAGAGTATACAACAACAAAAGAAAGGTGATAGATGAATCTATAAATGTCACCTTTGAAGAGTCCAAGAATGCTTCCACCAAAGCTGTTCCTGAATCAGTTTCAGGAGAACTCAACTTTGATGATCTGATGCATTCAAACAATGAAGAGGACTCAAAAGCTTCCACTACACCCAGTGTGGAACCTGTTAATCATGATGGGCATGATGATGATTATGTCAATACATCCTGTGTGAATAAATGTACTGACTTAATTACAACTGCATGTCCTGAACCCATCAATGCTGATTTTCCTAGTTCTTCTGCTGATATGTTCAACAGTGGTCAGACATGTTCAACAAGTGAACAGGCTCAAGGCAACAGTGTGTCTGATGTTCAACAGGACCTGCTGAAGATGATAACAACTCAGGTGAATCATCATTGAAAACTGATCCTAAGTGGATCAGGTGTCACCCCAATGATCAAATAATTGGTGACATCAACAAAGGGATACAAACACGTTGGGACAGCTTAGGGAACTTCTGTATGTTCTCTAGCTTTGTTTCACTAATGGAGCCAAAGAAGGTTGATGAAGCACTAAAAGATGCCAATTGGATCACTGCCATGCAAGAAGAGCTCAATCAGTTTGAGAGAAACAATGTATGGAAGCTGGTCCCTGCTCCTAAAGGTAAAACCATAATTGGCACTAAATGGGTTTTCAGGAATAAGATGGATGAGCAAGGTCATGTCATTAGAAATAAGGCAAGACTGGTTGCTCAGGGCTACAGATAGGAGGAAGGAATTGATTATGATGAAACATTTGCTCCTGTGGCCAGGCTAGAAGCAATTCGTTTGTATCTAGCCTACGCTGCTCATAAGAGCATCAAGGTATTTCAAATGGATGTGAAGAGTGCATTTTTGAATGGGAAGCTGCAAGAAGAAGTTTATGTCAAGCAGCCTCCAGGTTTTGAAAATGAACAACATCCAGGTTTTGTCTATTAGTTGGACAAAGCTCTCTATGGTCTCAAACAAGCACCCAGAGCCTGGTATGACACTCTTACTGAGTTCCTTATGAGCAATGGGTATTCCAGAGGTAAAGTGGATACTACACTGTTCATAAACAAAGTGAAATCTGACATTATGCTCGTTCAAATTTATGTGGATGATATAATATTTGGTTCTACTAATGAGCAGTTGTGAAAGAATTTTTCATTACTCATGAAATCCAAGTATGAAATGAGTATGATGTGAGAACTTACTTTCTTTTTAGGATTACAGGTTAAACAAACCTCAACTGGAATTTTTATAAATCAAAGAAAGTACACTTTAGATCTATTGAAAAAGTTCAAATTTGATCAAAGTTCTCCTATTAAAACCCCAATGGCAACCAATGTAAAATTGGATGCTGATGCCAGTGGCAAAGCTGTTTCAGTAACAGCTTACAGTGGCATGATTGGGAGCTTACTATACTTAACTGCTAGTAGACCTGATATTATGTTTGCTACCTGTCTGTGTGCAAGGTTCCAAGCTGATCCAAAGGAGTCTCATCTAGTTGCTGTTAAAAGAATCTTCAGATACCTGAAGGGTACACCAGGTTTGGGTCTTTGGTATCCCAAAGACTCCAGCCTTGAACTAACAGGTTATTCAGATTCTGATTCTGCAGGCTGCAGGCTAGACAGGAAAAGCACAACAGGTGGATGTCAACTCCTTGGTGGTAAGTTGATAAGTTGGTGTAGCAAGAAGCAGAACTCTGTGTCTACTTCTACTGCTGAAGCTGAGTACATTGCTGCTGGAAGCTGTTGTGGACAGATTCTGAGGATGCAGCATCAGCTTGAAGATTATGGTCTTGTGTATAGGAAAATTCCTATTCTGTGTGATAACACAAGTGCCATAGCCATTTCCAACAATCCAGTATTTCATTCTAGAACAAATCATATTGAAGTCAGACATCACTTCATCTGGGATCACATTCAGAAAGGTAATGTGGAGGTAAGTTTTATTTCCACAAATGAACAGCTTGCAGACATTTTCACCAAACCTCTGGATGAAACAAGGTTTAATTACCTTGTCAGCAAGCTGGGCATGTTAAACAAGAGTGACTAAGTGTTTCTTAAAGGTCTAAGACTTTGTGTGTTTCACACTGCTCAAGTTTCTTAGAACAGCTTAGGCAGAACAAATTATACATATTCTGTACTTAGCCATTTGTCTGAAAAACTTGAACAGCTTGAGCACACATCAGGCTGAACAATCATAGTTTACTAGTCCAGCCTGCTCTGATGGTCCAGTCTTCACCCTGTTCACTTCTTCACACTGTCTTACAAGTCATTATCTTGTAACCTGTTCAACTATTGAACACATCCTGCTCTTACAAAAGAAAGCAGGCTGGAGGCACAGTTTGAAAAATGAACAGCTTGAAGATTAAACAGCTTGTGATGACCTTACTTATCACAGGTTTGACCAACAGCTTAGACCAACAATTTTAATTACCTTTCTTCAAACTTAAGTTACTTAATAATGTTTTATTTAACTTAATTACTGCGGATAATGTGGGTTACGTGTATTAGTGATTAAAAGGACTCAAGTGGTCTGACAAACGGTCTGACATGGACAACCGTTCCGTTTTCCGTTAACGACTTTTTCAAATCGAACCGCCCAAAACTTTCTCTCTCATACACACTCACATTCAAATCCTATAAATACCCAACTACTGTTTCATCTTCGTCTTCCTCACCATTTCCAGAAATCCTCAAGAACCCTAAAAATCGACTAAGTGTCTTTTGCTTCTACAAACCTCAAAACTTCCCAAATGGCTCACAGTCCTAATCCCTTTCTTGCAGTGTTCGTTGGTGATGATGTTATCAAACACTCATCAGTCACCACAATGCTGACCATCAAACCCACAAACTATATTGCAAACCTTACTATCCCCAAAAACTATGTGGGGAAAGGTTACGATCAAATGGTGGAGTTTCTACAAGTTCATCCGTTGAACTATGCTATGACTGCAACTCCTGGTGTTCTGTACCAGGAGATGGTGTACGAGTTCTGGTACACCTGTGCCTACAACCCCAACACCAAAGTCATCAAGGGGACTATTCTCAATGGGACTCAGACCATTGAGATTACTGCTGATCTTCTGAGAGAGGTTCTTCATCTGCATGTTGCTGAGTCATATGATATGCCCCAGCCTGAAAACGAGCAAATGGGAAATCTGCTATGCTTCTGTGGTGTAGCAGAACCCAAAATTGGAGCAACGTTGTACAGGAAGGATTTGTCTCCTACCTACAGCTTTCTGTTTGCTTCTGTGATGATGAGTTTCAGCAGCAAAGTTGGTTCATTTGACCAACTGAGCAGAGATGAAGTTCCAATAGTCCTACAGCTAGTGGATGGGACTACCATTGATATGGCTAAGTGGATCTTTCTGAACTTGAGGAACCTGGTGCAGCAAGAGCCAAGACCAGCTGCTGTCCGTTATCCCAGGTTTCTGAGCCTCATTTTCAGACATGTTTGTGGTGAGCATCTATACAACTCTCAGCCTTTACTTAAGTCTGCTGCATTCCCTGTCATAGGGAATAGAGTTTTCTATACACCTGTACTCCCAAATGAGCCTCCTCTATCCACACCAATGAGGAGGTTGTTAGGTTTGGTGGAAGGACCCTTTGCTGTGAGGGTGGATCCAGAAGCTGCTGCTCCCACAAGAAAATCCAAAGCCAGGTCCAAACTTGTTAAGAGGACCCTGGCAACTGCTGAAGCTGGGCCTGTGAAAAAGAAGGCCAAAACAGCTCAGACTGAGTCTAAACCTTTAGCCTCTGTGGCTGAGGGGGAGCAGACTCCTCACCCTGGTTCATTTGTTGAACCTCAAGCCTCTGTGGCTGATGCCTCTGTGGCACCTGAGACTATGGAACAGGCCAACCCACCTGTTTCTGACCCAGTCTCAAAACCTATCCAGTCTGAACCTCTCATCTCCTCTCCCCAATCACCTACTTCATCTATTCTCTATCAACGAAAATCAATCTCCAAAAAGAAAACAGCCAAAACAACCACCTCCTCTGTTCCCTCTCAACAGGGTTCAGTTCTAAAAGAAGCAACCCCTGCTGCCTCTCCTATATTGGGAGAAGGTTCAGCCACATTGGAGCATGCTTCACTCCAATCTGAGTCTACCCAGAGTCAGCCTAGACCCTCTGGTTCCTCCCAACAGGAACCAGTTGTACAAACGGAGATACCCACATCAACTATCCCAGCCTCCCAACAGGCTGAGGATATTGAAAGACAGGAGTCCTCTCCACTCCATACTGCGTCCACATTGTCCCCCACTCAAATCTCCTCACACCCTGAGTCTGCACGAGGTGCCCACGCTGCTGGTATAGACCAATCAGCAGCTCAGCCTCAAACTTCTGCTCCCCATGATACAGCTGTTCTACACCAAACAGCTGTTGAGGGACAAACCATCCAAGCTGATGAACCTCAGGGATCATACCATCCCTCTGGTGAGGCTGCTCCCTCCATGCAAACTCCATCAGCAGGTTTCACCACTGCTGATGTTGAAATGCATATCCCATCTCCCAATGATGAGGTGCTTTTAAACCAAGGCACTGCAGAGGGAACCCCCACTGGTCTTCATGAGGATGTTGCTGCACAAGCAGCATCTGAAAGGCCCCCAACACCAACCCCTTCTCCTGGTGATGCAGCTACAGCCGCTGCTGAAGGACCTTTTGATCCTTCTAAGCTGGGCCATATTACTTTTGCCCAGGCTATGGAACTTCTATCCAATGTTCATCTTCCCTCTCCATCACACCCTCATACACCAGCCTCTTCATCATCCTCTCCATCCACTCAATCTAAACAATCCACCCATACACCTCCATCTCCCAAAGACCTGCCTTTGAAGGATCAGCTTTTTCTGCTGACCAACAAAGTTGGTTCTTTGGAAACTACCATGACCTCTCTACCCTCTCTTATTTCAGACTCTGTGTGTGAACAGCTTAAGGGGTTCTTTGATTCGTTCAAAGACTCTTTCCCTGCTACTCGACAAACAGATCATTCTTCACAGCTGATAGCACTCACTGCACAGCTGCAAACTGTGTCCAACTCCCTTTCCTCCATTCTTTCACTACAATAGGACTCCGTGTCCTCAATGACAGCTATTTCCCAACAGCTGTCATCTCTTCTAACTTCTTGCAATTCTACTCTTCCTGCCACTCTGGCCAGCTTGACCACACTAATTGGCTCTCTATCTAATTCTATGTCATCCAACCTTGCTGATGTACAAGAGTCTCTCGAATTACATCTTGCACAGCTTAAAAGGTTGCTGTTCACAGAATCTGATAGGGAAAACATTGTTAAGCTGACCTCCCTTGCTGATACACAATCCTCTTCTCTTCAAACCTGTCTTTCCCAACTTGCAGAGGTCAAGGAAAATTTGGCTTTCTTAGTGACTAGCCTTGTTGGCCCCAGGCCTGCTGCCAAAACTGCTGGCAAGCCTGCTGACTTTGTGTCTTCAGGCAGACCGGGTGTTGAAGGTGCTGGTACATCTCCTTCAAAGGGGGAGAAGTCGTCCGCCTCTAAGGGGGAGAAAACTTCCACTCCTAAGGAGAAACCAGTGCCTGCAGCACAAACTGGTCATCCTGCAGGAATCTCTGCAACAGGTACAGTAGAGGGTGCTTCTCATGCTGCTCAGTCTACTCAGGTTGAATCTCCAATCCCTGCTCAGTCTAAGGGGGAGGAATCCATTCCTGAGGGCAGGCCAAGCAACAGAAGGCATCTGATCCTAGAGGAAGAAGAAGAAGAGGAAGAAAGTCCTGAAGCTGCTACCACTACAGCAGCTAAAGGAAAAGAAATAGCAGAAAATGATCTCATACAGCAGAAACAAGCAGAAATCCAATTTCACAAAGCCAGGGCCAAAGAAATGGGTCTTCCTATGCACAAGTATTTTGAGTTTAGAGAAGAACAGCTTCAAGCCCTGGAAAGTCTTAGAAAAGAAGAAGAATCTGCCAAAGCTGCCAAATCATTTGCACTTCAAGAAGCAAAGAAAGTTAAAATGTCTACTCTGGAAGTGCAAAAGAAAATATTGGAAGTTGCTAAGGGATCAGCAGGGGAGAAGGAAGCAGAGAAAGAAAAAGGTACTCTGGTCTCAGTGACCAAGCCTAGAGTGCCTCATGCAAGAGTTCAGTACCATTTTGACAACCTGGCAAAGAAAAAATTTCAAGATGTTGCTGAAAGAAGGCTTGCCAAGGAAGCAATTGTCAAAGTTGTCCATATATCAAGAAAAGGCAGTCAGTGGAAGTTGAAAATAACAAGGATGGGTGCAGCAGGCCCTGAATTGGAAACATATGACTACACTGACGTAGCACAGATGGGGTACAGAGAATGGATTGAATTGGCAGTTGCCCTGAGTGAGTCAAAGTCAGAAACAACTAAGACAATCAAGGCATAGGTCAAGAAACTGATGGAGAGAGTAAAGAACCTTGGCCTGATTTCCAAAGAAGCAAGTGAAGGTGTCTTGGTGACACATCCAAAAATTAAGGCCAGGAGGACAAGGAAGGACACTGAAATGGAACTACTCCTTACACTGATTGAACAAGGCGATTATGCCATTGAAATGAAAGGAGTTGATCACAGCCTGCCTAGTGGAATTGAGTTTGAAGATGGCAAGATCATTGAAGAGCCTGAGCTGGGGGCATTTTTTGTAGATCCCTTAACTCAGAAGAAATGCTTTCAAAGAGCTTCAGATCTATACAAAGTTGATCTAAGACAACTTGTGGCCTTCAGACTTGCAGTTTCATTCAGGCAGTCTAGTAAGTGGAGAGCAGCCAGCTCCGAGGCTTCTTTGAGAGAGAAGAACTTGAGGATCCCAAGTTCATGTTTATAAGAAGTGAAATTCAAGAGCTTGAGGATAACAGAGAGCAACTTGAAAAGATGTTTGAAGGTGCCACTCCAGTGTGATGAAGTCCATCTGCCATCTGGGCAGGTGAAGAATGGAAGCTGTCCATCAGTTGGACAGGCTTACCATTTTCTGCTCCCAACAAAAACAGTCCAACGTACATTAGTTGTACTATATTTTACATATGTTGTAATTTCTTTTTTACATTAGTTGCAATATACATCAGTACATTAGTTGTACTTTTGTAAGAACATATGTTGTGCTAATGTAATAAAAAATCAGTGTATATATAAACTGATCTTCTACTTTATGTTGATGTTGTAATTCTATTTCAACAAATGTATTGTAAGAATATATAGTGATTTTTGACAAGACCAGCTTAGACTGGTCATTGCAAATACGGGGAGATTGTTAGGCACAAAAAGGCCTCAGTCAAACCTGTTCTGCATCTGAGGGGGAGATTATTAATAAAACCTGTTGATGCACTTGATGGGTAAAAGTTAAGGCCTGTTTATGCCTTAATAATACCTAAAAAGTGATTTGCATTATCAGTCCAAAGGTGTTCTATATGTTGCATGTGTTGCAACTAAGACAGTTTGTTCAAGCTGTTCTGTCTGCTGAACAGGCTGGACATAAACTGTCTACGCTGCTCTACACTGGTGAGCAGCTTGGGCATCTTACAAGTGTTCTGTTCATTGTGAACAGAACCTGTTCTTAGTGAACAGGCTAAACACTTTATGGAATGTGTTTCCAAGTCCTCATGTATTGTTTTTGGCTACAAGATCAGTTTACAAAGTCGAAGACAAAGTGGAAATCAGAACTGCTCAGCCTGCCCAAGCTGTTCTGTTACATGAAGACAAAAGGTTATTTGAAAAAGGGTGACAGACCTTTTTCTTATATCAAAATAGGCCTTTACAAGGAAGAAAGACGCAAAGTTGACATTCCTTATTTGGTTAAAGGCAATGCAACAGTAGACAAAGTGAAAAGACAAAAGTTCTGCACATGTGAAGACAAGTCTGCTTTTCAGAAAAGTGCAGAAAAGTTATGTTGTCTTTTCAAACAAGACTTTTCCTTTTTCATTCAGTCCAATGAAGAAGTTTCTCTTAGATCCTCTGAGTGAGTATAAAAGGAAGCTTCTAAGGTCAGAAAGATTAAGCCAAGAAAAGCTAAGTGCTGAAACCAAGAGTGAACGTGCAAGTGTGTTTTTCATGCATGCAAGCCTGCTTGTGTAATACAGTTTCTCTGTGTCTAAGCTGATTATACATAAGCTGTCTCTCTGAGTCTTGTAAACACAGTGAGTGCTTCTTAGTGAGTGTATTCATTGTAAGCTAGTTTGAGTTTGTTTTAGACTAGTGATCATACTGTTGTATCTGTCATCTCAGCTTGAACCTTTCCGCATTCAAGCTTGTTTGTAATTAACAATTTGTTGATAATACATACAAACATTGAGAAAATAGTGTGTAGTTTTTAAATAGCTGTATTCACCCCCCCCCCCTCTACAGCTTAAAGCTATATACT
Organism: Centrapalus pauciflorus; assembly: GCA_020465985.1. Taxonomy (NCBI): domain Eukaryota; kingdom Viridiplantae; phylum Streptophyta; class Magnoliopsida; order Asterales; family Asteraceae; genus Centrapalus; species Centrapalus pauciflorus. The sequence goes on from JAANYP010008436.1 coordinate 45,433, forward strand.
TTGGGAAACTCTCGGGACCTACATAGTTTTTCAGAGATGTTCTTCTCAGAGTTCGTTCATCAGATAACGGCTCCGGAGCGGGAAAGATTTCTACTTTACCCTCGTTTTGTGATGATGCTAATCCGGCACTTCTTGCCAAATTTGCCGCAACTTAACGATATTCAGAGCGTTTCAGTTATCGATAAGAGAATATTTGGCGATTGCTCCTCTCATCCAGGAAGGTTAGCTATCCCAGTAGAGGGACCTTTGTTTGGTGCTGTAATCGACCCGAACTTTGTAGCACCTGAAGATGCCAACTGGGCAGGAGAGGTGCAAGTTCAACAGCAATAGCCACAGCAACAACCACGCCCTCAACAACAGAGGAGAAGACAAAGGCCTTCCGCGAGTCAAATTCAGGCTGATAAGCCTTCTACAAGCTTACCTCAAGCGCAGAAAGAGGCTGGCCCTTCAAGTGCGCCATCGACATCTGATCCGACATTACAAACGTTGGAAGAGATTTGGGCAGTCGGTCCAAATGCTAATGAGGAAATAACTGCAGAATTAGTTGGAGAATTATTGGAGCCTCCGGAGGGAGAAGTTGACGTGTTTAGGCAAATTGATGAGTATCAACCTGAGCAAGCAAGTAATGACAACTCATCTTCAGATACTGAATCCGAGGAAATGGAAGAAATAGAAGCTGAAAAAGAAACAGAAGATCCGTCCATCCAAATGGGGACGTATGGATCACGGTTAGTAGTGACTGATGAAGAAGTTAGGAGGAAGAGAGCTTCAGAGGAGTTAGAGGACTCAGATTATGAAGAGGAAGAAGTAGCACCTTTGGTACATAGGCAACGGGCCAAACGCCATAGGTTCATGCAGGGAGCTTCCTCGGCCTCTGCTTCCTAGCCAGAAATACATCAACCTCACCTTACTCAAACAACCATTCCACCACCACCACCACCCGTTGAACCATACATTCCATCGCCAATCATTCCAAGCCCCATACAATCCATACCATCCACTTCATCCACTTTCACCGAAAATCAACGGTTTTCTGAGCTGAAAAGCAAAGTCGACTTCCAACAAGTCCAAATCTTCGGTTTAACAAAGGCTCTCGGAGAAATACAGAAGCATAATGCACAAATAGACATCGAGAATGCCGAGTTGAAGAAAGTAGTGGGCAAAATTGAGGAAGACAACTTGGAGCTTAAAACCTTTGTTGTTGATCAGGCGGCCGAGATACGATCGATGCGCTCCCTTATTGAGCAATTATTGAAAAACCTAAAAGCTCAGGGGGAGACAAGCTGCCGGGATCAGGAAGAGCTGCCCAAGGATGGAGATAATGATGGAGATAATGACGGCAATGATCCCAGCGCGCAAAGAGATAATGAGCCAGCAGATTTTTCTGCTGCTCAGCATGCTGAGATTCAGGGAGAGCCGAGTCAGTCGGGAGCTGAAGGAGGAGAGGCTGGTTCCTCAAGATTTTGGAGAGCGATATGATAGATGCGCTAAAAGATATTGAGGAAGAACTAACGGAATTTGATTTTGAAGATGAAATGGAGGAGTTGGAGGAAGGGGAATTCGTACCTGAGGAGATTATTGATTGGAGATCCGACGACGAAGTGATAGAGGACGAGGACGATAATGTCAACGAGGTAATCATAAATTCACAACCTATTACGGAGTTGTATGTGCGCAATAATCACAATGTGATTGACATAGATGACATCAAGATAGCCTCGGTCGATGACTCAGAACTTGAAGGAGCAGAAAAGTAGCCATCTAGGGCTGAGTTGATGAAGCTTTGGTTCCGTAAGGAAGAGAAGAAGACAAAGCCAAAAATGAAGAAAAGAATGAGAATTCCGGGTGCTGGAAATCTCTCAGGAGGAATTATAAGCTGGTTCTTTGACCGAGAACTGCAGCTATTTATTTTGAAAAGGAGAGATGGTCTTCAATACTTGAGGCGAACACTGAAAGTATTCAATACACTGCCCAAGATTGAAGTGAAAGAGTTAGCCTGGAAGGAGCTGATTAATATTGGAGATGATCCGTACGCCGAAGTGATTGCAAAAATTAAAAGAAAAGAAGGTCGGTCTGGCAAATTTGAACGACTCAAGCCAAGGACTAGAAAGAGGGTCGAGGATGAGTCGAGAATAGACCCTCATACAGGTAGGCCATGGGCCAGGATGGTATACAAACCTATGAGATGTCTGAAGAAAGTGCCAATGAAATTGATGCCACAAGATGTTCTAGGCAACATGAAATGGTGGTACGTCGATAATGACTCAGCTGAAGCAGTCATGGAAGATACACAGGACAAAGTGATTTTGAGAGTGTATGATCCACTGCACTTAATAAATCTATCGAAGGACGACCTGAAAAAGCTGAATGATCAACCTATCTTCTTTCACGAAGGATGGAGGTCTGATGCCAGGAAATACCAGAAGGTAGTAAAAGTATGTATAGATCCAGGACTATATGCAGGTAGTAGTATATATAGTTCTAGTACTTAATTAAAATGCAAATAGTTAGTTAGAAGCTATCGTCAAGGGGGAGTCTGTTGGTACACCCTGTGTGACGATAGAAGTCTAAGTGTACTAGCATTTTGGTTCAAGTAATATTACAAAGTATTGGATATTTGATGTATGTGTTTATATATGTTTGATAGTTATTGATTGTATGTTTGAAGTTGATGTAATGTATTACAAGAAGTTCAAACATAAAATCCAAAGATTAATTCAAATATAAGTTGAATCATATAATCAAATATAAGTTGAACATGAGAAATTCGAATTTAGTGACAAATTCGAATTTAGCATGGAGACAGATTCGAATGTGATCTATAGGGTAGATTCGAGAGTGTCAGGGGACAAACTCGAATGGGCCTTGGGCCTGATTCGAGTTTGGCCCATGGCAAACTCGAATGAGCCTCTATAGTTAGGGATTAACTCGAATCATTAGGAGACTTTTTGCAGAATTCGTGTGAGATTAAGCAAAAGGGAGATCTCGAGTTTATCAGCTGAGTGAGTGTTCTTTCGGAGAGAATCATCTCGTAGGTACGTTCGTGTTCGTCCATACAGCGTGTTGATAGTCTCCGTGTTTCGAGTGAGAGTTGTTTCCGTCAAGCCGTTAACGAGGATTCCGCACTCGTTGACGGTGTCGCGTCTAGATAGATCTGTAGAGTCGAGACCTTACACAAATCCAAAGTTAAGTGCTACAACTGGCAGGGGTTAGGACATTTTGCTCGAGAGTGTCAAAGACCCAAGGTTGAAAACAATCAGATTCAATCGCATGGGAGATATTAGCCTGCTAATTCAAGTAATCAAGCGAACATAGCTGGTCTGTTAACTAATGTCACATCTGACAGACAACTTGATGGAACGTACAACTGGAGTACACATCCAGAGACAAATGCTAGAGCCTTCATGGCTGAAGTAACAGAGTCTGAGGATGTCAGAGCAGAGGTAGAAACAGAGGACAAACACCAGAATGATACAAGTCCTATGTTAGTGGAGAAGTCAGATAGCCAGACAGTTCTAGAGTTTGCCGTGCAGATGGCTAACGTGGAATCTGATAATGCAATGGTAATTCTGAACTTTTCTACATTCCATGATTTATGTGTTTTATGTGCTACTTCAAACGATAGATTAAATCTAGTGCTGGAAACACATAATAATTTAACTACTCAAATTGAATCATTAAAATCAGACAACGCTAGCCTTCTTGATATTAAAGAGGATCTTAGGGATAAGCTAAAAGCAGACGCTCAAGATGTAATAGTTCTTAAAGACAAACTGAGTGAGCAGTGTGTCAGGATAGAACTGACGTATGAGCATGTTGAGGCTTTGACAAAGCAACTAACTATTAAAAGGTAGAGCTAGCTGAAGCTAAGGTTAAGGTTGCCGAGGTAAATAGTAAATTAGAAAAGTTTAGGAACTCTTCACTGAATCTAGGGAAAATCTTAGATGCACAGCGTCAGTCTAAGAAACCAGTAGGTTTAGGATATAAAGAGAGTCCTCCACCTTTTAATGATAATATGTGCCTCAGCCTCAGGATAAAACTGATAAACCAGTTGAATCAGAGGTAGCAGCTGAACCTTTATCTGTGTCTGATAAGGAAAAAGTAACTAAGGTGACTAATAACAATGCTACGATTAAGAAAGTCAAATTTGTGCAGTCTTCTAGTGATAACATTCTGGGACAAGCTAAACCTGACTTTAATAATCAAAAACACGAAACGGTCACTGTAGTTGAGAACAAAGAACATGACACTAGTGAGACACCTAAGTCAAAGGGCACTCATAAGAAGTCTAATGATAAAATGTCTTGTTTTGGATGTCATGAAAGGGGTCATGTTGCTTCTAGTTGTCCATATTGGAAGGTAGAATCTACACCTAATGTTGGGAAGCCGGAACAACCTAAACCCTCACTAAGTGTAGCAAGCACAAGTAGTTCTCAAAACACTGAGAAGATTGTGCAAGCCACACCAAAAAATGCTGTTAGACAAGCACCTGTGTCAGGTTAACCAAATGAAGTGGTTAGGACTAATTCACCGAACAGAGTCCCTAATCAATCTAAGTCAGTACCTCATCAAGTCTATAGGAGTACAACACCTAGAAGAGCTTACACTCCGGTTAGGTCACACACTCCTGTAAGACATCAGACACCAGGTAGAGCCCAGGGATATCAATCTGAAATGCCCTATAATAGAAATTACTCGAGGGCTCCACAGAAAATGCCTACACAAAGGCTAAGAGTGATTTGTAATCACTCTGTACCACAACAGGTTCTCAGTCAAACACCCAAGTCACCTGAAAGGATAGATGGGTTTTTGAAAGAGTTCAAGTATGTGGATGAGAACGGTATTACCAAGTCAGTCATGGCTTGGGTTCCCCGTGATAACTAACTTGTATTCTTTCATGTGCAGGAGCTAACTACAGGTCTAAACAACAAGTGTTTCGTCGACAGTGGTTGCTCAAGACACATGACTGGGGAAAGGAGTCTGCTTACAGACTTCAAGGGAGGGAACAAGGGTTTTGTAACATTTGCAGGGAACAAAGGAGGAAATATCACTGGAACAGGAGTGATTACTAATGGGACTATCACACTGGATCACGTTGATAGGTTTGCTCATAATCTCATTAGTGTCTCTCAGATCTGTGATAAAAAGAATTCAGTGTTATTTACTGATACTGAAGTGTTAGTGCTGAAGCCGGGATTCAAGATACCTGAAGAGTGGATTATGATGAGAGCCCCAAGGAAGAACGATTTGTAAATGCTAGACATGAATGAACCGGATTCTTCGATGGGACCAATATGTCTTTTATCTAAAGCTTCAGAGACCGAATCAGTCCTATGGCACAGACGCATGGCACACTTGCACCTGAGGAAAATGAATCACATCACTAAACATGGACTGGTACAAGGTGTTCCGATGAAGAGTTTTTAGTTTGAAGACAAGTGTGTACCGTGCAAGAAAGGCAAACAACCCAAGAAGTCACACAAGTCCAAGACTCGGAACTTTATAGCTGCCACTTTCGATTTGTTGCATATGGACCTGTTTGGACCCATCAACAAAAGGAGTATAGGTGGTAGTTGGTACTGTTTAGTTATCACTGATGATTACTCATGATTTTCATGGGTTTTCTTTTTAGGTACAAAGGACGAGACAGCTGCAAAGTTAATCGGGTTCTTAGACCAAGTTGAAAATTCCTATGGGACGCGGGTAGAACGTATCAGGAGTGATAATGGGACAGAATTTAAAAACACAGTTTTTGGAGTATATTGCCTATATAAAGGCATAGTGCATCAATTTAGTGCACCTTATGAGCCACAACAAAATGGGGTGGCAGAACGTAAGAACAGGACTTTGATTGAAGCAGGAAGGACCATGCTCTCGGATTCAAAGCTTCCTACCATGTTTTGGGGGGAGGCAGTGAATACCACTTGTCATGTTTTAAATCGGGTCCTTACTGTCAAATCACTTAACAAAACCTGTTATGAAGTTTTGAATAAACGACCACCAAATTTAACTGGCTTCGAACCGTTTGGGGTACCATGTACTTTAATGAAAACAAAACATCAACCTATGTTTGGTGAAAAGGCTGGCGAAGGGTATTTCCTAGGTTATGTGCCTAACTCTCCAAACAAACGGGTTTTTAACAAAACAAATGGTACGGTAGAGAATGTGTATAACATTGATGCAACAAGCTATACACATGAACCCCAAACTGGTCCGGAATGGATATTTGATTATGATTCATTATTTAAATCATTTAACATTCCTTTGGATGGAAATGCAGGTACAATTGAACATGACTTATCGTCATTATATCAGAATGACGAAGGTCAAGGTTTTCCAAAGACAAGCATTCCATCAACTTCTGAGCCTACATCGACAGAAGATGGGTCTCCAGCAGAGAATGATTCTGAGTTACCTATAAACGAGAATCTGTATACAAACTCTATCTCTAAAGACAGTGATCATGAGGAAGAGAATGTAGCATCTGAAGTCGTTCCCCCGTTAGGTGAAATAGGGTCAAACTTAGGAGATAATCTTAGGGTTAATGAGATCGAAACATCAAGGATAAATAAGGATCATCTGGTTGAGAGCATCATAGGAAATCCGAATGCTGGTGTGAGGACTAGGAGTAGTTTAAATAACAACACAGTGCTGTTGTCGATGATTAATGACTCCGAGGCTTTTCACACTTGCTTGTATTCATGTTTCATCTCGGAAGTAGAGCCCAAGAACGTGCAAATGGCACTGAAAGACAACTCTTGGGTTGAAGCGATGCAAGAAGAACTGTCACAATTCAGAAAACTTGAAGTATGGGAGTTAGTTCCGTTACCTCGAGGAGAATTTGCTATAGGAACCAAGTGGGTTTTTAAGTGCAAGAGAGATGTTCAGGGTATTGTGACTCACAACAAGGCAAGACTTGTAGTAAAGGGTTTCAACCAATAGGAAGGAATCAATTACAACGAGGTGTTTGCGCCAGTGGCAAGGCTTGAGGTAATCCGTTTGTTTCTAGCCTTTGCATCCTTCAAAAGATTTAAAGTCTATCAGTTGTATGTAAAAAGTGCATTCCTGTATGGCAAAGTGAAGGAATTGGTGTACGTTGAACATCCGCCCGGGTTTACAGATCCAAAGTATCCAGATAGAGTCTATCGTCTTGATAAGGCTCTGTATGGACTTTATCAAGCACCAAGGGCGTGGTATGAGACACTATCTACTCATCTTTTGGACAACGGGTTTGAAAGAGGGAGAATTGATGGTACACTGTTTGTGAAAAGAAAGGGTGAACAATTTATCTTGGTACAAGTATATGTGATGACATTATTTTCGGGTCATCGGACGAGCAGATGTGCAAAGATTTTGAGAATGTGATGAAGTCTAAGTTTGAGATGAGTGCTATGGGACAGCCGAACTTCTTTCTGGGTTTGCAAGTCGAACAGAGGAAGGAGGGTATGTTTATCCATCAGACGAAGTATGTCTACGATATTCTAGAGCGCTTCGGGATGGAGGGGACAAAGCCGACTGCTCACTTTAGCACGCCGATTCAAGTGAATCACAATCTCGGACCGGGTACAGAAAGTGATACTGATGTGGATCCGACTTTATATCGGGCCATGATCGGGTCACTCATGTATTAAACTGCTTCTAGACATGACATAATGTTTGCTGTGTGTATTTGTGCTAGGTTTCAAGCCAATCCGAAAGAAATGCATATGAAAGCTGCGAAGCGGATTCTGAGATACCTCAAGTCGAAACCGAAGCTGTGACTTTGGTATCACGCGGATGGTGATCTGGAATTGGAAGCATTCACGGATTCAGGCTATGGAGGTTGCAGCTTGAATCGAAAGTCAACAACTGGAGGTTGTCAGTTCCTTGGAGGGAGACTCGTATCCTGACAATGCAAGAAACAGACTTCGGTAGCCGTGTCAATGTGCGAGGCTGAATACGTAGCTGCTGGTAGTTGTTGTTCACAAGTTTTGTGGATAGAACAACAATTGCAGGATTACGGTTTGACTTACACTCATACTCCCATTAGGATAGATAACCAATCTACTATTGCTATAACTAATAATCCAGTTAAACACAGTAAAAGAAAGCACATAGACATAAGACATCATTTTATACGTGATTGTGCTGAAAAGAACTTAATAAAGCTGGTAAAAGTGGCAACGGAAGCTAATAATGCTGATTTATTTACTAAAGCTTTTGATAAGTCACGTTTTGAGTTGTTAGTTCAACTAAATGGTATGCGTAATCCAGAGTAACTTGACCTTAGTCTATTTTCTTTCTTTTTAATAGTAAGTTAGTAGTTAAGTAGAATTTATTTCCTTTTATAGTAAGTTAGTAGATTACTTTATTAGCTTACTCTTATTTATGGAAAACAAAAGAAAAAAGAGAGAAAACCATAAAAAGCCCAAAAAAGGAGAATATTAGAAATTTGAGTTAAGTCTTAGCACAGTCGATACAATCTCTAAATGTTAAACTTTCACACATAATGCACCTTAAACTCTAAGTGAAATACATTTTCTAGTTCGATGTGTTGGTAAAGTAAAGAAAAGAGGTATGCAAATATTCAAGAAAAAGTCATATGTGTAACTAACTTAGATGTATGACCAAATGGTCTTAATTTTTATGTTACAGACATACAGACAATGATTCTAAATGAGGTATGCAAATTTTCTGGGGGATGTATAGCCACATCAGATACATCTTAAAGAAAAGAAAAGAAAAGAAAAATTTTGATAGTAAGGAGAGAGTCAAAACAAGTCACTCTGTTGTACGTAAGTACAGACCTGTTACCTCTGGTTTGACTCGAGTTAGCAAGATAAGTCGCTTTGTTGTACGTCTGTACAGACCTGTCACTGCTGTCTTGCTAGCTTTAAATAAACTTTAAGACAAACTAAGACAATCTGTTGTATGTCAATACAGAACTGTGTCCGACGTTTGCCTTTTAAAGAGAATTTGCAATACTGAAAAGTTAAAATCATTGTGTGTATGCCTTGATCCTAAAAGTATGTCTAAGTATGGGACACGTAAGGTAGTTTCTTGATAAATAAAAATGCCAAGGGATATTCCAAAGTGTAACATGGTTAAAGGGAAAATAATACCGACAATCGCCTAGAATTGTGTGTCACGACAAACAATCAAGGAATCAAAAATTCCTAAGTGTGATAGTGTAATAACGAAAGTACATATTGACACCGCTATTTGATTGAACCTTCTTTGACTATCTTGCAAAAATATTCTGTTAGTATAGATCAAAATTTTGAAAGAAGTTTAGAGTAGCTTAAGTTTAATTTTTTTTCAATATTTTATTTTATTTTGTCTATTTTATTTTAAGTAGGAAAGAGGTCAATAGTTACTAGGATGCATTCTAGTTGGAAAAACAAAATTTGCATGATAATGAATTGCTAAAAGTAAAGGTGTTCGTGATAAGTTGAAAAGGTTGAAAATTGTTCAAAGTTTTTCAAAACTTATGATAAGTTGAAAAAGTTGAAAATTGGTCAAAGTTTTTCAAAACTTACGATGTTGTGACTGTTTAACGAAGATAACGACTCTTTCTCTCGAACTTAATTCTAGTGTTTGGTTTACGTTCTAAACCATCAAAGAAGGTAAGTAAGGAGAGTTTCATTGCATTTTTATCATTGAATAATGGTTCTTAATGTCCTACTAAAATATTATGACTTGTTATGTGTTGATTAAGTCTTTACAGTGTTAGAATTGAAGTGTTTACAGAATTACAGACTCTTCAACTGACAAAGGCGATTCGTGATCTTCAACCTCTTAATGCCCAGTTGGATCAGACAGAGACTGATCAGCAGCAGATTGCAAATCTGGAGGCTATACTGGAGGAGTTGTTGAAAGATCGTCCATCTCAGGGGGAGAAATTGTAGAGAAGTCGAAGAAGATGGCCTTAACAATGAGCTTGCAGATCTTTCAAGACAACAATTTTCTCAGCTTGCTGATCCTCAGGGGGAGTTGGTGTTCATAGCCGCAGACAAGGGAAAAGACAAGTATTCAGATAGGACTAAAGTAACTTAAGATAAGGTCTAATCAGAGCATTGTCAGACTTACAAGTTAAGATAAAATGAAGTTCGTCTTTGAAGATGACTTAGAACAGGAGGATCTTGAGGATTGAGCGTTTATTCCTAAAGATATACATGATTGGAATTCACTCGATGAAGGTGTTATGAATGAAGATCAGAATGTGATAGATCTAGAGATGCTGAGATCTGCACTAAATGATGAATCAGATTCTGAAGTATGAAGAGATTGATTTAGCTTGGAAGGACCTTATAAATCTAGGAAGACGATTCTTATGCTGAGGTGTTTGTAGAAAGGAGGGTCGTTCTGCAAGAGAGGTTAATCTAAGAGTTGGTAGAAGAGCTACGGTTCAGATAAGAATATATCCTCTAACTGGTAGGACATGGACTAAGTTAGTCTACCAACCGGTGAGGACAGCGAAACTGAAGAGGCAGTCATGGATAACAAAGAAGAAAAGGTAGTTTCGGTATACATGGTCTCTGAATCTGATAGTCTATTATAATCAATGAACACCAGCTAGAAGCTATCGTCAAGGAGGAGTCTGTTGGTACATCCGGTGTGACGACAACAGTCTAGTTTTGTTAATTGATATCATGACTGTGTATGATGTTTACATTAGCATGATAAGTTCTAGACTATCATATTAAGTTCTAGAATAAGTTCAAGAACAAGTTCAAATGAACAAGATCAAAGACAAGTTCAAAGGAACAAGTTCGAAGACAAGTTCAAAGGAACAAGTTCGAAGACAAGTTCAAAGGAACAAGTTCAAAGACAATTTCAAAGGGTAGAGTTTGAACTTATTAAAGACAAGTTCGAGAGGAGCGTCTTCTCGAACTTGTCGTCTATATATTGAACTTTTCATTGTGAAATTAAGCATCTTTGACGGCTCAGAGGTTCTGTCGAACTTGAGAGCAAAAAGAGCATCCGGGTGAAAAAGTTTTGGCAGAGTTTTTTTGCAGAAGTTTAATCAGAACTTAAGCAAAAGGCGATCTCGAACTTGCAAGTGTCAGAGAGTATGTTCTTGGAGAGAATCACGTGTCGAGGCGTTCCGTTGTTCGTCTATCACAGTGTGTGTCTCCGTGTTTTGTGTGCGTGGTCTATCCGTCAAGCCGCTGATGAGGATTCTGCACTCGTTGGACGATGTCGCGTCAAGATAGGATCCTTAAGAAGGCGACCTTAGAGCCTAGGCCCTCTGGTTTATCCCAATAGGAACCAGTTGTACAAATGGAGACCACCACCGCAACTGTCCAAGCCTCTCAACAGGCTGAAGACATTGAAAGACAGGAGCCCTCTCCACTTCACACTGAGTCCACACAGTCACCACCTCATATTTCTCATACACATTTTGAGTCTGCACGAGGTGCCCAAGCTGCTGGAACAGACCATCCAGTAGATCAGCTTCAAACTTCTGTACCTGGTGATGCAGCTGTTCCACACCCAACAACTGTTGAAGGACCAACAACCCAAGCTGAAGAACCTGAGGGACTAGAACATCCCTCTGGTGAGGCTGCTCTCCAAGTGTAAATTCCATCATCAGTTTTCACCACTGATGATGTTGAAATGCACATCCCTTTTCCCCATGAAGAGGTGCCTAAAGACCAAGGTACTACTGAGGGAACCACCCATGGTCTTCATGAAGGTGTTACATTATTAGTAGCCTCTGAAAGGCCACAAACTTCTATCCCTTCACCTCATGATGCAGATACAGCCACTGTTGAAGGTCTCCTTGACCCTTCTAAGCTGGGCCATTTAACTTATGCCCGGGCTATGGAAATTCTATCCAAAGTCTCCATACCTTCACCTACTGAATACATACTCCTCAATCCTCACCCTCACCATCATATTCCTCACCATCCACCCAGTCCAAATAGTCAACCCATACACCTCCATCCCCCAAAGATCTATCTTTGAAAGATCAGCTGTCTATGTCTGCCTAGCTTCAGGGGTTCCTTGATTCATTCAGGACTTCTTTCGCAACCCCTGCTCCCCAAGCTGATCATTCCTCTCAGCTGCTTGCACTCACTGCATAGCTACAACAACTATCCTCCTCCCTCTCATCAATTCTTTCTAACCAGCAGGACTCTTTGTCCACTCTGGAAGCTGTTTCCCAACAGTTGTCAGCTCTTGTTGAAACTTGCTCAAACACTCTCCCTTCCACCTTGGCCAGCCTTAATACCTTCATGGTCCCTCTGTCCAATTAAGTGTCATCAAACTTTGATGGTATGCAAGATTCTCTTGAAATGACTCTTGCACAACTTCAAAGTTTGGTGCTCACCGACTCTGACACGGATGCTATCTCTCAGCTGTCCTCCTTTGTAACCTCTCATTCTTCTTCTCTTCACACATGTGTTACCCAGCTTGCAGAGGTTAAGGATAACTTGGCTTTCTTAGTGCATAGTCTTGTTGGTTCCAACCCTATTGCCAAAACTGTTGCTACCCAGCCTGTTGGATTCGTTACTTCAGGCAGAACTGTTGTTGAAGGCTCTATGTCATCTCCTTCAAAGGGGGAGAAGATATCTGCCTAAAAGACCATGTCTAAGGGGGAGAAATCTTCATCTCCCTCTAAGGTGAAATCAGCTTCAGTGGGACAAGCAGCAGGTCTTTCCCAAACAGGTCCTATTGCAGGTGTCTCCAAAATTTTTGAACCTGCTCAGCCTACTCAGGCTGGATCTCCAAGCCATGCACCATTTAAGGGGAAGCACTCCATTCCCGAGGACAGGTCAAGCAGTAGGAGGCACCTAATATTGGAACAGACTGATAAAGAAGAAGAAGAAGAGGAGGAATGCTCAGATCAAAGCAGCAAAGGGTAAAGGAAAAGCCTCTGTGGATACTGACTCCCTCAAAGTTGTTTAGCTCAAATTTGACAAGTCTTAAGCCAAAGACATGGGCATTCCTCTAGAGACTTAATATCAATTTAATGAAGAGCAGCTTGAGATCCTTGAAAGACAGAAGAAGAAAGTAGCCTATGCCAAAGCTGCCAGAGCCCTTGCAGCCAAGGAGGCTAAAAATATTAATATGCCCTCCTTGGATGTTCAAAGTAAATTAATGGAGGCTGCCAAAGAGTCAGTAACAGAGAAAGAAGGAGAGAAAGAGCAAAGTACACAGATCTTAGTGACCAAGTCCAAGCCTGCATCCTCCTCAGCAAGAGCCCAAGTACACTCTGAAAACTTGGCAAGGAAGAAATTCTTTGATGTGGCCAACGGAAGACTTGCCAAGGAAACAATTGTCAAATCAATTCCCATTTCAAAGAAAGGCAAGCATTGAAAGATTCTGATAACCAGGCTAGGTGTTGAGGGTCCAAAATTGGAAGCTTATGATTATACTGATGTTGCTTGCATAGGGTACAGAGAATGGGTTGAATTAACAGTTGCCCTGAGTCAGTCAAAATCTGAAACTGCTAAGACTATCTGGGCATATGTCAAAACGCTGATGAAAGAGTCAAATACCTGGGCCTAAACTCTGAAGAACAAATTAAGGGTACCTGAGTGGTGGAAATCAAGATTAAGCCAAGGAGAAAGAGGAAGGATAGAGAGCTTGAAGAACTCCTAATGATGATTGATCAAGGCATCTTATCTGTTGAATTCAAAGGTGTAAATCACAGCCTGCCCAGGGGTGTTGAGCCTGAGAAAGGCAAAATCATAGAATAGCCTGAGCTAGGGGTATTCTTTGTAGATCCCTTAACAAAGAAAATGTGTTTCAAGAGGGCTTCTGATCTGCATAAAGTTGGTCTCAAACAGATCATAGACTCTAGACTCTCTGATACGTTAGGTAAATCCTCAAAATGGAGAGCAGCTATCTGGGAACAGCTTAAAGGCTTCTATGAGAGAGGAGAACTTCAACATCCTGACTTCATGTTTCTACATCCAATAAGGAAGCCTCACTGGGATTCTCTGTGAGAGTGTAAAAGGAAGCTTCTAAGGAATGTGAGATAATCAAGAGTGTGATAGTGAGAACGTGCAAAGAAGTTTGTTTTCATGCATGCAAAGTCTGCTTGAATAAAACGGTTAAGTGTGTCTAAGATGTTCTTGTTCAAGTTTTCTGTCTTGTAAACGGTGATTCCATCTTTGTGAGTGTATTCATTGTAACTGGTCTGAGTATGTCTTAGATTAGTAAAACATCTGTTGTATATGTCATCTCAGCTTGAAGCATTCCGCAGTTCAAGTTGTTTGTAATTAACACTTGTTGATAATACATACAAACATTGAGAAAGTGTGTTGAATTTTTAAATAGCTGTATTCACACCCCCCCCCCCCTTCTACGTATTAGAGCAACATACTAGGGAAACCTTTTGGGACCAATAGATATAAATGTAAAATCAATTTAAAACCAGTATGTATCAAAGAGCTTCTTAATTAAATGAATTGAAAGGATGAAATAAAGAGATGGTCTTTTGATTATTCAAACCAAAAACACCATTTCAATTACATTATTCTCACAAATACACATTAATCTAACAACCTAATGCCCTAAATAAGATTACACAAAATAAAGAAGGGATAACATTAAGAAGACCACCCTCTTCCCTCACTCCCAACTCCAAAGGCTGAACAACCCTCATTTAATTAAAGAAGCACAAAAAGAAAAGAAACTAAACAAAAAACAGATGTGATTCTTCTACAAATTGCACTTGTTGATCACCAACCCTCATTCAATTAAAGAAGCACAAGGAGAAAAATAAACTAAACAAAAAACAGATGTTATTCTTCTACAAATTGCACTTGTTGATCACCTTAACCAAGAAGCTATCTCATGAACAGTAATGGGCATAGACCTTCAATGTCATCTATAGTATAACAACAGAGGCAAAGTACTCGTTAATAGTCAATTTCTACTTCTATGAATGTATTTTCATAACCCAACGCTTAAGAACTTCGTTAAAAGTTTATAAACAAAAAAGAGACGCGTTATGAAAAATCAATTTCGAGTTTAGACAACCATGTTTCTTATTTTATTATAAAATTCAAAATTAGATCCATAAACCATGGTAGAGATTGACTGGGAGTTCTTTTATTATCATTACGTTTTGATTTGGCCTAAAAATGAATATGAAATTGTTGTAGTTTATGCAAATGCAATGAATCCCCATCATTGAATTCTTATCCTCTTTCTTCATTTCATTTCCAAAAAGAATAATAAATTAGGCTAAAACCCGAACAAACACACCAGTGAAACAAAGGGCTAAAAATCCTAAACTCTAAGATTTTAAAATGCTAACAATGTAACACGGGGAAAATGGTGCAATAAATTACCTCAGCGTCGATTATAAATAAATCAAAGTCAACAAATTTCCATGTATATTCATAAGTGACCTGCATCAGTGTTTGGAGTTGTTTTCTTTTTACCTGTGAACAGCATATATTTTTTCCAAACTCCGCAAACTTCTTCACTTGATGGCCTATCCTTTGGATCGAGTGTTGCACAACTTAGTGCAAGTGCAGCGCATTCTGAAGTACCTTGTATCGGGTAAATATCTTTGAGAGGTGGGTCCACTATTTTCTATAGCTCGGTTTCTTCTTCTAGATACGACCCTGCCCATGTCAGCAATGTTGTCGACCATCAGGTTGCTTGTCAACAATTGGCCTACAACCCGTTAGAGTTTTCAACAACAGCACTCAAAACTATTGATGTCGCTCTTTATAGTAACACGACCTGTGATATTAAAGTGTGTTAGTTGTAATCACAAATATGTTAGCTTTTATGTCCCTTAAATATCTGTCTATTAAGCTCAGTTAGGTTCAATCCCAAATACAAAGACTTGCTTTCGAAACACGGCACCTGGTTTATTTGTTGATAACAAACCGTCCTTCCCATAAAAATATAAATTGTAGACATAAAGTTACAAATACAATGCATTTTCTACATATTTACATTTCTACTTTATCGCAATGGTGATTTTTTTAATGCTTTGCAAGGATCATTTGTTTGTAACAAAAATCCAAATGCGAATATATTTACTCAAATGAATATCAACTCACTTCATTATATAGTAACATGCCCGATTTCAGGAAATATACTTGCACAGCCATAATCAAACCAGTTTTGCATTAAAATCATGGAATAAGAAATTGGGAAAATAAATGGCTTACTTAAAAGACATAAAACTAATAAGTATTTAAGTGGTTTGATCACCACCATAGATCAAAAAAGGTAGCCTGAGAGTACTTGATCTAGAAATATATTGGAGCTTTTCACATCACAAAGTGCGACTTGAAATGAATGCAAATGAGCGAGTCCACATGCTATTCCTATCATCACGGCAAGTCGTGTTCCCCATGGAAGAGATTCACTAATTGCCGCTGCAAAACATATTCTTGGCATCTAGTAACTTCATTGCAATACTTCACGTTCTGAGTTTTAATATTTCATTAGTAATAGTTTAATAGAATTTTAAGTATAGCTTACGTCTGAGTAAAAAGGCATTGAAACTTCCTTTCTGCATGTACTCGTACACAAGCAAGTACTGTTCCAGTTTTTTATTGCTGCAGTATCCCAAAAGCCTAACAATATTAGGATGAGCCAGCCGTCCAAACACAGTCACCTCTATCTGAAATTATAAGCTTTTATTTCATTCAGCATGTAGTAAAAAATTCTATTATGTTCTATGAAAAATAATTAGTTGATTTCAATCACGAAATACAAAATAAGTAGAATTCGAGATGAACCATAAGATTTTCACATATGTTAGAAACTTTCTATTCTATGATCTTGTTGCTACTTTCCTGCCTTTCTTGAAGTGCTTGGGTATCTTCCTTGATTGAAACTTTTAATCGCAACAATAATTCCAACACCAGGTATGGAAGGGGCAAATGTGTCCTTGTTAACCCAACCTAAGAACACTCGTGCACCCATAACCAGTGGTGCACTAAAGTTTCGTGTAGCCTTTTCCATATCAACAAACTTAAATTCTTACAAAGTTTGATTACGCTATCTGCAGGAAGTTGTCTTGTGCCAGCACTTGCACCGCTGCTTGATGGCCTAACTAGATCAACTTGTGCTGAAGTTAAATTAATACAAACCTGTTATATAGTGAATAATAATTATCTTTCGTATTTTCATGCTGAGAACAAAGTAACATTTAATTCTTTCTAATATATATGCAAAGACTGATTTAATAAAAATTAATCAATCTAAAAACAAAATTCAAGAGGTGTTTGAAATATCAGAGTGCTCTCCTTTGGAAGGGAAAGGAAACTTATCAACCTTTCTACCGAATATTGTTCTGCGCACATGATGCATTGAACTATTTACACTCTTGTAATATCAGTACAGATTCAAGACCGACTACAACCTCAGCCATGGTACACTGCTGCTTTGGATTGCTGACCAAACATTTCTTTGCAATTCGTACAAATTGTACAAATTTTTTAACGAATTATAATCAGCCATGACACAACATTTCTCTGCAATTAAACACAGATCATCAAAAACACATACTTGTAGACAAATTGTACAACTTTTTTAACCGATTATACTAAGATCGGTAGAAATTATAAGAGAAAAAAAAAAGAAATCAACAACTGTGATGAAGAGGAGTAGAAGACAAAACATGCAACGACCATAGTAGAGATCGATTGGTGTATCCATTACATACTGTATTAAACGATTAAAACCCAAATCCGCATAATCCAACAAAAGTCATAGAAAAAAATGTAGATATGTAGAGAGAGACATCATACCTTATAGTCTAGATTCTGTCAGAGGATGCAACAATGATTAAGAGAGAACAACTCGAAAGAAGGATTGATTCTGCCGGAGTAGCATGATTCACCCAAATCGACAGACAGAATAATCCATCTAGGGTCTGAATGAGAAAGAGCAAGAGACACATTGAAAAGGGAGAGCATGCTCATCGAGAGGAGAGAAACGAGTAGACGTTTAGACTTTAGAAGGGTGGGAAGGGGAAAAGTCGGTTTGTGCATTGTTAGATGTTAATGTTTTCAATAATTCTGTTAAAAGAGAGAAGATTATTTTTCTTGTGTATCACTCGGTTGTACATTATGTTTCTTAAACTTGTAACTCTTAAAATTCAGGAATATGCATAGATGAGTTGTACATTATGCATAAAAAGTTGTCTTTAAGACCATGAACTAAATGCATTATTAAGTAGTATACATATATACATATACATACATACATAATACATATATAATACATATATATATATATATATATATATATATATATATATATATATATATATATATATATATATATAAAAACACACACACACACACACACACACACACATATATATATATATATATATATATATATATATAAACCAGTTAAAACCCCATATAATAAGGATAGCCTGACATACCTGGATACTAAAGCCTCCCACTCAGATTGGACATTAAAAATAGCATTTACCAGTTTCACAAAAATTCAGTTTCACAAAAATCAAAGATACAAATGCATAATAGAAAAAAGAATATAATTTTGTAACACTTAGTTGAATTAACTATTTACTTAAAATAAAGAAGTTTCAGTTATGAGGATAATTGAAACAAAATTATTTAGAAGACATCTAACAATCAACTAGACGATGGACGATTCAACATACCGATTTATGATACTAAGAACTGAAAACAAGATTCATTTAAAGCATTAGTAAACATAAAAGCTAGTTGATACTCCATGCCAATAAAATACAATTCTATTGTTCCTTCTACATAGTCTTTGATAAAGTGATATTTGATGTCTATATGTTTTATCTGAGAGTGTTGCACAGGTTTCCAAGATATCAAAGGATGCGGTTTACCGCTGAAAGGTGTGATTCTTTAGGGTTAGCCTAAAAACTAGCACAAAGACATGTCGAAAACATTACATTTGGTCTATTGGTCATAAGATATAACAAAGATCCTATCATTCTTCGGTAAGCAGTTACATCAACACTTTTACCCGAGGAATCAGTGTCTAGCTTACAATTTGAAGTCATGGGAGTTGCCATTGTTGTGCAAGAGTCTAACTTATACATCTTGAGAATGTCAAAAGCATATTGACTGGTTGACAAAAATCCCATCAAGTTTTCTGACTTGCAACCCGAGGAAAAGTTTCAATTCCCCCATCATGCTCATCTCAAACTTAACTCTATGAGGTTTGAAATATCAGTACAAAATTAGGGTCGGTAGATCTAAATATAATGTCGTCCACATATATTTGGACTAGCAGAATATGCGGGGCTTTCCGTTTAGAGAATAGAGTAGCATCCACCACACCCTTATAGAAACTGGAAGCAAGAAGAAAGTTAGATAAGTTATCATACCATGCGCGAGGTGCCTGTTTCAAACCATATAGAGCTTCATCTTGCACATATGTGCACTGAAAAAACCTTCACGTTGTTCAACATACACCTCCTCATTGAGAAAACCATTTAGGAAGGCATTCTTGACGTTCATTTAATAGACATTGAAGTATTTGTAGCAACAAATGTCAAGAAGATTTCTAATGGCTTCAATCCGTACAACTGGAGCGAAGGTTTCGTCATAATCTATCCCAATCTGTTGTCGGTACCCTTTAGCGACTAGCCTAGCCTTGTTTCTTACTACTATACCATTTTCATCTCTTATTGTTAAATATCCATTTGGTTTCGATTATTTCTCGATCTTTTAGTTTAGGAAGTAACCGCCAAACTCTAAGTCGTTCGAAGTGGTTGAGCTCTTCTTGCATGGCTACAATCCAGTTAGTGTTTTTAAGAAATTCTTCCACATGTGCAAGCTCAATTATGATAAGAAATGACGCAAAGAGACGTTCATTGGCAGATGTCTTACAGGTTTGAACACCAGATGAAGGATCAACAATGATTTGATCAGTTAGATGGTCACGGGTCGATTTAATTTCGTGTGAAAGTAGACAATGAGACAGTATCAGTGGTAAGAGTAAGGATGGATGAAGTATATGATCAATGGTTTCAAGTCAGGGTGCCACTGGTTCCGATTCTAATTCACTCGTATCTGGAATGAGTATAACCTTAGGTACGATATGTGAGGTTATAGTGGGAGTAGGCTCAACAGGTTGCAGATTTATGGATGAATATGATGGTGTTGTTAGAACTGTTGAGTATGAAGAAACCGTTATTTCATCAGGCACTGAAACAAAATATTTTTAATATTATAACCGAAAAACTCTTTATAAAGATGATCAAATAAATTGACTAAATCTGAAGAAGACAAAATATAAGTAGAAAAATCTATTGGCTTAGAAGTAAGACGAGGTAACGAGTGATCAATCTCATAAGCCAGTTCAGTTAACTCATCACTAGTGATATTCACACTCTTATTAATCGTCCTGGTACGAGTATTGTAGGCTCGATACGCCTTTGAGTTTGATGAGTATTCAATAAAGATCGCTTCGTCTACTTTCTCATTGAATTTCCCAAGGTTGTCTTTGTTATTAAGCATGTACCTACAACCAAAACCTCATAAGTATCTGATATAAGGTATTTTATTTAAGTACAAGTGATAAGTTGAAGCGCTTAGAAGTGTGTATAGCAAGCAGTTGATGCGGCTTCGGCACACAGGAACAGTGGCAGCTTTGAGTAGTTGAGAATTATGCGAGCAGCCTTCACTAGTGTACAGTTTCCCCTTTCGACTATAACATTCCGTTTAGGTGCTCTGGCAGATGAAAATTGATGTTAAATGCATTTGGATCGAAATAAGCTCTCTACTACGGAGTTCTTAAATTCATTATTAGATCGCATGGATTCTACCAACAACTATTGTTGGGTTTTGACATTCTTGGTAAAATCAATTATTCTTGAGATGTCTCATCCTTGGATCGCAAGAAACGTACCCAAGTATATCGTGAGTTTAACGATAACAACACATAGCGTTTTCCATTAATGCTCTGAGTTCTCATAAGACCACATAAGTCCATATGAAGTAGCTCCAAACTATAGCTCGTAGATGGTTTAGGTTTGGGTTTATCAGATGATCGTTTCAGCTTCCCTTTCTCACAAGCTCCACAGAGATGGTCCTTTTCATATCACAATTCAGGGAGAACTTCAACCAGATTCTTAGAAGCCAGCTTGTTCAACTTGTCGAAGTTCAGGTGAGAAAGTCATCTATGTCAAAACCAGGATTCCTTTTAGGATGCTTTTGACAATAGACAAATATTATCTTTGACTATCAGGTTGGCTACATCAACGGTGTATAATATGGAGTTTCGAATACCAGATAAAATTTCCTTTCCGTCATCACTCTTAACACTAGAACTTCTAGTCATAAATGTAACTTTTAATACCTTGTCACAAAGTTGACCTATGCTAAACACATTATGTGATAAACCCTCAACATAGTCAACATCCTTAATATCCAGATTATTTAGGACCAGATTGTTATAGCCTTTGAGCTGAGTGTGATGGTCATTCCCAAACTTAACCGTACCGCAGTATTAATCTACCACACTGGTTAATAATTCTCGTTACTCATCATATGTTTGGAGCAATCTGAATCCATATACCAAATGGACTTTCAATTCCCTGAAATTGAAATTATGTAATGAACATAAGACGTTGTATTCAGTTTAATCAGACAGGGAAACAACTAGATTATTCTGTGTCCTGTTAGAAAAACATTCAAACCATGTTCTGACTTATATGTTCAGATAATAAGCAAGGTTATGAATGGCACCTGAATTGTGTGAAGAGGAGCCATTTGCATCAAAATTAAATCACTTTAGGTACCCATGGAAAATGAGTCCTCTCTAGTTAGGTTTTCCATCATTTAGTATTATCATGATGGTTTTAGGAAGGCATAAATCAGTTAATACAAGTCTAGATGCAGAATCTTTTAGTACCCATTTGTATAGGGGTTCAACAGACTTGGAAACCTTAGGTGATAATGCTACCTTTGGGTTGGGGTGTTTTGAAATTTTCGTAGGCTTGGCCTTCAGCGGACAAATTTTATTAATTTAAAGTGGAGTGAATGATGCAATCACATTCAGTTTCTTTTTACATTGTCCTTTTTTAGGATAAGGAACATGTTTAGACATTTCCGGCACATTACGATGAAAACATTTCAGATATAAGGTAAACAACTGACAAAAAGAAATACTTAATCCTGTTACATTCATCTAATACAATATTTTTAATGTTTTTCTTAAATAATTAGCATCAATGAAGACAAAACATTCTGGCATTATAGCCTTCTTCACAAAGAAACTTCAAAAAATCTTGAATGGTGATTTTTCGTACTCTTCTTACATGATCTGTAGGAACAAAATGAGATAAGTTAGTACGTTGAGAGAGTTTAACTTGAAAGGAAGTTCCTGGGTGAGTGGGTTTCTTTAAACACTTTGATATAATCTTAGTCCTTCTGGAAACCATAGGTTTTGAATACTTTGAGCACTACCTTTGAAAATTTTCACAGAATATTCAATTTTCATCTTACCGTTATATGAAATTACATCTTTTTGTTTAATTTGGATGTTCACCGGAGTAGTTTTTGATATATCAAAGCTGGAGTTTAATATTTTTGAACCAGCACTATACCACTCTTTATAATGAATTAACTCAACAGCTTGTTCAAAAAATTCTTTAGCAAACCTCTCTATACTCACAAGAAGAGCATCCTGAGTAGTTGTAGCTTCCTCACAAGTTATCCACAACTCATCCTCCAGAACACGAATCTTGTGTTGAACAGTAGTTGGAATGTAAGGACGAGGAATGGGTTTAACTTGTTTAGCTTTCATCTCTACCTTTGAATAACTATTGAAGAAGTCATCCTCAAGAGTTGGTACCTTGTAAGGATAACTATCATTCAACTTTTCATAAGCAAAGGGAATTTGAACATTTTCATCATTTTCTAAATTAACCTCCTACTAAGCTAAAGCATCTTCCGTCAATCGATGAAAGACTACCTTACACCCACTTCATGTGTATCTCCGATCATATAAATTAGGTAAAACAGTTTGACCCTTTTTCAAAAAAGTAGGATTTTTAAAGCCATTGTCTTCTTTGGAATGATAAAACTTATTTTCTTTCGGTCTGTTGAGATGAATTGTTTTATTTGTTTGCCATCATTTTAAAAACTTCTCTTCAAGTTCCTTTATTCAGGAGTATAGATCTTTTCCCTCTTGTTCAATCATTTTTAAAATTTCTATCATTTTTTCCATTTTCAACTCTTAAAGACTCAATTTGTTCTATAAGAACATATAGTTCAGACTTCAAAGAACTCTTTCCTTAGTAGTTGTATCAACACAACTCTTAAAGTAAGTATTATCATTAGTTTTCACTTTTTTCAATAAGGAGGTTTCTCAGGTTATTATGTCCATTCAACCAGTTCTTCTCAAAAGTTTTAAATTATTCTTTTACAGATTTAAATCAAGAAATTTTGTGTGCCATTCAGATGTAATAGATACAAAATTATGAAGAGAAATAGAATGTACCTCATTTGACTGAGAATCTGATGATGATGAACATTTAGTTTTGCCAAAATTGTCCATCTAACAGACTAAAGCATCTTCAACAATCTCCCCTATAGGTCCCAAAAGGTTTCCCTAGTGAATTGTTCTAAGCTGTAGAGGGGGTGAATACAGCAAATTAAAACTCAACATTCTTTTCTCAATGCTTGTTTATATTATTAACAAGTGTTACTTACAAACAAGCTTGAATGCGGAAAGATTCAAGCTGAGATGACAAATACAACAGATGTTCAACAAATCTAAGACACAATCAGACTAGATACAATGAATACACTCACTAAGATGAACTCACTGATTTTACAAGACACAGATGGACAGCTTGAATAAGAACAGCTTGGACACACGTTACTGTTTTATTCAAGCAGACTAGCATGCATGGAAAAACACACTTCAATGCACGACCTGAATTTCTCACTCTTGGTTATCTCACAATCCTTAGAAGCTTCCTTTTATACTCTCACTGAGAATATCAGTGAAGCTTCTTCATTGGACGATGAGATAGTGGGATGTCTTTCCAAAAAGACAAAACAACTTTTCTACACATTCTGATAAAGCAGACTTGTCTTCTTGTGGCAGAATCTTTGTGTTTTTCCTTTTGTCTCTATTGCATAAGGCTTTAACCAAAAGAGGAATGTCTACTTTACATCTTTCTTCTTTTGTTAAGGCCATTTTGATATAAGAAATGGTTTGTCACCCATTTCAAATATCCAATTTGTCTTCATGTAACAGAACAGCGTAGGCAACTTTAGCATCTTTTGTTTTCCACTTTGTCTTCCACTTTCTAAACTGATCTTGTAGTCCAAAACAATACATGAGGACTTGGAAACATATTCCGTAAAGTGTTTAGTCTGTTCACAGAGAACAGTATCTGTTCACAAAGAGTAGAACACTTACAATTTATCCAAGCTGCTCAACAGAATAGAGCAGCGTAGACAGTTTATGTCCAGCCTGTGCAGCAGACACAACAACTTGGACAATCTGCCTATGTTGCAACGAATGCAACAGGATAAATAGCTTTGACTTATATTGCAAATCACTTTTTAGGTTTCAATAAGGCATTAACAGGCCTTAAATTATACCTTCAAGTGCATCAAACAGGTTTGATTAAAAATCTCCCCCTAAGACGTAGAGCAGGTCTGACTGAGGCCTTTTTATGCATAACAAGCTCCCCCTATTTGCAATAATCAGTCTAAGCTGATTTTATCAATAATCACTATATATTTTCACAATACGTTTTGCTGAAATGAAATTACAACATCAAGGTAAAGTAAAAGATCAGTTTATACATACTGATTCTGATTTCTGAAACAAAACATGTTTTACAAGAGTACAACTAATGTACTAATGTTGATTACAACTAATGTAAAGTAAAAGTTACAACAAAGTACAACTAATGTACATAGAAATCTCAACATATTGGACTGTTGATGATGGGAGCAAGTAATGGCAAGCCTGTCCAATTGATGGACAGCTTCCATTCTTCACCTACTCAAGTAGTAGATGGACTTCAAGACAGTGGTGGCACTCCTTCTTCAAACATCTCTTCAAGTTGTTCCCTGGTTTCATCCATTTCTTCCATTTCAACTCTTAAGAACATGAAACTGGGATGTTGAAGCTCCCCTCTTTCATAAAAGCCTCTGAGCTGATCCCAGGTGGCTGCTCTCCACTTTCTAGATTGCCTAATGGAGTTAGCAAGTCTGTAAGCAATAAGCTGTTTGAGACCAACCTTGTGCAAGTCTGATGCTCTTTGGAAGCACTTTTTCTTTGTAAGGGGATCTACAAAAAAAATACCCCCAACTCAGGTTCTTCAATCAGCTTATCTTCCTCATGTTCTACTCCTTTAGGCAGGATGTGGTCTACTCCTTTGATTTCCAAGGCTACATCACCTTGTTCAATCATTATCAGGAGTTCCACCAGCTCTATATCCTTTTCTCCTTCTCTTGGCCCTTATCTTGGGTGTTGCCACTAAGGTACCCTTGCTCTGTTCTTCTGTGATCAGGACAGAATCCTTCACTCTCTCCATTAACTTTTTGACATATGCCCTTATAGTCTTAGCTGTTTCAGACTTAGACTGGCTCAGGGCGACTGCCAACTCCACCCATTCTCTGAATCTCATTTGTGCAACATCAGTGTGTTCATATGCCTCCAGTTCTGGACCTTTAGCACCCATTTTGGTTATCTATAACTTCCACTGTTTGCCTTTTCTTGAAATGGGAACAACTTTGACAATTGGTTCCCTGGCAAGACTTCTGTCAGCAACGTCAAAGAACTTTTTCCTTGTCAGGTTGTCAAACTGAATCTGGGCTCTTGCAGAGGAGGATGCTTGCTTGGATTTGGTCACTAAGACCTGAGCACTCTGTTCCTTTTCACCTTCCTTTTCAACCACTGACTCCCTAGCAGCCTCTAGCAATTTTCTTTGGACATCCAAAGAAGGCATTTTAATTTACTTGCTTCTTTAAATGCAAAGGATCTTGCATCTTTCGTAGAGGCTTCTTCTTTCTTTAGTGTTTCAAGGGCTTGGAGCTGTTCATCTTTGTATTCATAGTACTTCTCCATAGAGACACCCATTTCTTTATCTCTAGCCTTGTCAAACTTCGACTGTGCAGCTTTTAGGTAGTCAGGGCCTACAGATGCTTTCTTCATCCTTTTAGCTGTCGTAGTTGGAACAACTTCAGGAACCTGTTCCTCTTCTTCTTCTTCTTCTTCTTCTTGTGCCAGTAGTAGATGTCTCCTTCTGCTTGCCGTGTCCTAGGAATGGATTCATCCCCCTTAGTTTGTGCAGGGTTTGGAGATCCAGCCTAAGTAGGCTGAGCAGCTTCAGCTTGATGGGAGACATCCTTAGTTGGACCTGTTTGTGATACACCTGTTGCTTGACCAATAGATGTTGATTTCTCCTTAGAAGGAGAAGAAGATTTCTCCCCCTTAGACTTGGTCTTAGAGGCAGATAACTTCTCCCCCTTTGAAGGAGATGGCACATAGCCTTCAACATGTGGTCTGCCCGGAGAAACAAATTCAGCAGGCATAGCAGCAGTTTTGGAGCAGGCTTGGGGCCAACCAGGCTATGCACTAAGAAAGGCAGATTTTCCTTAACCTCTGCAAGATGGGTAAGGCAGGTCTGAAGAGCGGTTGATTGAGAAGCAGCAATGGAGGACAGCTTAGAGAGATTTTCCTTGTCAAAAGCTGTGAACAACAATCTTTGAAGTTGTGCAAGATGTAGTTCGAGCGAATCTTGCACATCATCAAGGTTTGATGACACATAATTGGATAGAGAGACTATGAGAGTGTTTTAGCTGGCCAATGTAGATGGAAGGGTACTGGTGCAAATGTTAAGGAGAGTGGACAGCTATTGGGAGACAGCTGCCATGGAGGACACAGAGTCATGTTGAGTGGAAAGGATAGTGGAGAGGGTAGTGGAGATAGTTTGCAGCTTTGCAGTGAGTGCAAGCAGCTGTGAGGACTGATCAGCTTGAAGATGGGTTGGAAAGGAATTCTTGAACAGATCAAAGAATCCTTGTAGCTGTGCAGACACAGAGTCTGAGATTATGGATGGTAGAGAGGTCATGGAATTTTACAAAGATCCAACTTCGTTGTTTAGCAGTGATAGCTGATCCTTCAAAGGAAGATCTTTGGTGGATGAAGGTGTATGGGTGGACTGTTTTGATTGTGTAGATGGTGAAAAATTAGAATTGGATGAGGATGAGGCAGGTGTTTGACGATGTGTTGGGGAAAGGAGGGATACTTTGGAGAGAAGTTCCATAGCCTGGGCATAAGTAAGATGGTCCAGCTTGGAAGGGTCAACGGATCCTTCAGCAGTGGTTGTATCTGCTTCATCAGGTGAAGGGGCCGGAGATGGTGGCCTTTCAGATGCTTCTTGTTTTGCAGCACCTTCATCAAATCCTGGGGTGGTTCCCTTAGCAGCACTATGGTTTATAGGTGCCTCATCATGGGGAGATGGAATGTGCATTTCAACATCAGCAGTGGTGAAACCTGCTGATGGAATTTGCATTTGAGGAGCAGCCTCACCAGAGGGATGGTCTGTTCCCTATGATTCATCAGCTTGGGAGGTTGGTCCTTCAGCAGCTGTTGGGTGTACAATAGCTGCATCACTAGGAGCAGAAGTTTGAGGCTGATCTACTGGATGGTCTAGTCCACCAGGTTTGGCACCTCGTGCAGACTCAGGTTGTGTTAGAGAAGTATGAGGTGGAGACTATGTGGACTCAGTGTGGAGTGGAGTGAACTCCTGTCTGTCAATACCCTCAGCCTGTTGGGAGGCTGGGATAGTTGATGTGGTAGTCTCCATATGTACAATTCTTTCCTGTTGGTAGGAACCAGAGGGTCTAGGCTGACTCTGGTTGGACTCATGGTGGAGTGAAGCCTGCTCCAATGATGCTGGTCCTTCTCCCAAAATAGGAGAGGAAGCATGGGTTGCTTCTTTTTCAACTGACTCTTGTTGAGAAGAGTCAGAGGGGCTGGATTGGGTAGGTGGCTTCTTCCTAGCTAAGGATTTTCTCCTGGAGTATTATGACAGTGTGGGGGATTGAGAAGAAGTAGCAGGGAATTGTGTTTGGACTGGTGGTGAGACTGGGTCAGAAACAGGGGGGTTAACCTATTCCATGGTCTCAGGTGCCACAGAGGCACCAGCCACAAAGGCTTCAGGTTCAACAGATGGACCAGGGTGAGAAGTCTGCTCCCCCTCAGCCACAGAGGCTGATGGGGCAGACTTTGACTTAGCTGTTCTAGCCTTCTTGCGGACAGGCTCAGCTTGAGTCGATTCCAATACCCTTTTTACAACTTTAGGCCTGGATTTGGATTTTTCCCTTGGGAGCAGTCACTGGATACACCCTCACAGTAGAGGGTCCTTCCACCATGCCAAGCAACCTCCTCATAGGTGTAGAGAGAGGAGGTTCATTGGGAAGAACAGGGGTGTAGAAAACTCTATTCCCAATCACTGGGAAGGCTGCAGTAAGTAACTTAGGCTGAGAGTTATAGAGATGCTTACCACAGACATGCTTGAATATGAGTCTCAGAAACCTTGGGTGTCTAACAGCAGCTGGACGTGTTTCTTGCTGCACCAAGTTCCTCAAATTCACAAAAATCCAACGAGCCATGTTCAAAGTAGTCTCATCTACAAGCTGTAGGACTATTGGGATTTCATCACGGCTAAGCTGGTCAAAAGAACCAACTTTGCTGCTGAAGCACATTACCACAGAGGCAAATAAGAAGTTGTAAGTGAGTGAGAGATCCTTTCTGAACAGTGTGGCTCCAACTTTGGGTTCTTCTACACCACAGAAACGTAGCAAATTTCCCATCTCATCATTTTCAGGTTGTGGCTGGTCATATGTTTCAGCCACGGGAAGATGAAGAACTTCCTTGATGAGATCACTAGTGATCTCAATGGTCTGAGTCCCATTGAGAATGGTTCCCCTGATGATTTTAGTTGCTGGGTCATAGGCACAGGTGTACCAAAATTCATACACCATCTCCTGGTACAGGACACCAGGAGATGCAGTTATGGCATTGTGTAGAGGGTGAACCTTCAGAAACACCACCATATTCTCATAACCTTTCCCAATATAGTATTTGGGAATGGTTAGGTTTGCAATGTAGTTTGTAGGTTTCAGTGTTAGCATTGTGGTAACAGAATGATGTTTCTCAATGTCCTAACCAACGAATACTGGGAGCAAAGGGGTGTTTTGGTGAGCCATGTTTAGAGTAGTGGAAAGATGAGTATTGGACACTTAGTCGATTTAGGGTTCTTTGGGAGTTATGGTATCAGTAGAGGAAGAAGAAGATGAAACAGTTGAGGAGGTATTTATAGGATTCCAATGTGAGTGGGTAGGAGAGAGAAAGATTTGGGCGGTTGATTTGAAATGTTCTTTAACGGAAAACGGAACGGTTGTCCATGTCAGAACGGTTGTCAGACCACTTGAACCTTTATAGTCACTAACACACGTTAACACACATTATCCATAGATAATTAAGTTAAATAAATACAGAAATTAAGTAACTTAAATATGAAGAAAGGTAATAAAAACTGATGTTCTAAGCTGTTGGTCAAACCTGTGATGAGCAGGGTTCATCACAAACTGTTCATTCAACATGTGCAGCTATGCAAGAACAGGTTATCTTCAATAGCTGATCATGTTACAAGACAATGTCTTGTATGACAGATTGAGAGAGTGAGAAGGTTGGGGGTTTGATCAACAGAACAGGTTTGAAGTGAAAACTGATGGTTTCAAACCTGTTATACTCTCAAGTTGTTCAAGTTTTCAGAAATTGGCCAAGTGTAGAACATGCATAGCATGTTCTTTCTAAGCTAACTGAAAAACTTGAGCAGTTTGAGAGATATAATACCTTAGAACATTAGGGACACTTAGTCACTTTTATTTAACATGCCCAGCTTGCTTACAAGATAATTAAACCTATTTTCATCAAGAGGCTTGGTGAAAATGTCTGCAAGCTGTTCATCTGTGGAAATAAAACTTACCTCTACATTACCTTTCTGGATGTGATCCCTGATGAAATGATGTCTGACTTCTATATGCTTTGTTCTGGAATGAAATACTAGAGTATTGGAGATGGCTATAGCACTTGTATTATCACACAGAATAGAAGTCTTCCTGTATACAAGTCCATAGTCTTCAAGCTGATGTTGCATCCACAGAATCTGCCCACAGCAGCTTCCAGCAGCAATATACTCATCTTCAGCGTTAGAAGTAGAAACTGAGTTCTGCTTCTTGCTTTACCAACTTATCAACTTACAACCAAGGACTTGACACCCACCTGTTGTGCTTTTTCTGTCTAGCCTGCAACCTGCAAAATCAGAATCTGAATATCCAGTTAGCTCAAGACTTGAGTCTTTGGGATACCAAAGACCCAAACCTAGTGTACCCTTAAGGTATCTGAAAATTATTTTTACAGCATCTAGATGTGACTCTTTAGGATCAGCTTGAAAGCTAGCACATAAACAAGTAGCAAACATAATATCTGGCCTACTAGCAGTTAAATATAGCAAGCTCCCAATCATGCCTCTGTAAGCTGTTACTGAAACAGCTTTGCCACTGGCATCGGCATCCAACTTTACATTGGTTGCCATTGGGGTTTTGAGAGGAGAACTTTGATCAAATTAAAATTTTTTCAAAAGATCTGAAGTGTATTTTCTTTGATTTATGAAAATTCCATTTGAGGTTTGTTTAGCCTGTAATCCTAGAAAGAAAGTACATTCTCCCATCATACTCATTTCATATTTTGATTTCATGAGTAGTGAAAAATTCTTGCATAACTGCTCATTGGTGGAACCAAATATTATGTCAACCACATAAATTTGAACAAGCATAATATCAAACTTCACCTTCTTTATGAACAGTGAGGTATGTACTTTACCTCTGGAATAACCATTGCTCATAAGGAAATCAGTTAGAGTGTCATACCAGACTCTAGGGGCTTGTTTTAGACCATAGAGGGATTTGTCCAACTTATAGACAAAACCTAGATGATGTTCATATCAAAACCTGGAGGCTTCTTGACATACCCTTCTTCTTGCAGCTTTCCATTCAAAAATGCACTCTTTACATCCATTTGAAATACCTTCATGCTCCTGTTGGCAGCGTAGGCTAGAAACAAACGAATTGCCTCTAACCTGGCCACTGGAGCAATTGTTTCATCTTAGTCAATGCCTTCTTCCTGTCTGTAGCCTTGAGCAACCAGTCTTGCCTTATTTCTAATAACATAACCTTGCTCATCCATTTTGTTCCTGAAAACCCATTTGGTGCCAATTATTGTTTTTCCTTTAGAAATAGGGACCAGCTTCCATACTTTGTTTCTCTCAAACTGATTGAGCTCTTCTTGCATGGCAGTGATCCAATTGGCATCTTTCAGTGTTTCATCCACTTTCTTAGGCTCCATCAGGGACACAAAGCTAGAAAACATTTATAAGTTTCCTATCCTGTCCCATCTTGTTTGCAACCCTTTGTTTATGTCACCAATTATTTGACCATTGGGGTGACACCTGATCTACATAGGATCTTGCCTCAATAAATATTCTCCTGAGTTATTTGCATCTTCAATAGGTCCTGTTGAGCAGCTTTAAAGATTTTCAGTCACACTGTTATCTTGAGC
The DNA here is from genome assembly GCA_020465985.1 of Centrapalus pauciflorus. NCBI lineage: Eukaryota > Viridiplantae > Streptophyta > Magnoliopsida > Asterales > Asteraceae > Centrapalus > Centrapalus pauciflorus. The sequence continues at coordinate 77,011 of JAANYP010008436.1, forward strand.
ATGTTCACTTGTTGAACATGACTCTCCATTGTTGAATATATCAGCAGAAGATCTAGGAAAAAAGCATTAATTGGTTCAGGATATGGTGTTGTAATTATGTTAGTACACTTATTCACACAGGGTGTATCAACATAGTCATAATCATGTCCATTGTGGTTAACTGGTTTCACTCTGGGTGTAGTGGAAGCTTTTCTGTCCTTTTCTTCATTAATGGAATGCATTAGATCATCAAAGATGAACTCTCCTAAAACTGATTCAGGATAAGATTTGGTGGAAGCACTCCTAGACTCCTCAAAGGTGACATTGATAGATTCATCTACCACTTTTCTTTTGTAGTTGTATACTCTGTAGGCTTTGAAGATAGCAGAATATCCAACAAACACACCTTCATCAGCTTTGGGTTCAAGTTTTGCCAGCTGGTCCCTCTAATTTTGAATGAAGCAGGGACATCCAAACACATGGAAATAGCTAATGTTCGGCCTTCTCCATTTGATTAACTCATAGGGAGTCTTGTTGACCTTTTCACCACCAAGGATCTGTTTTGGGTGAAGCAGACAGTGTTGACAGCTTTAGCCCAGAATGATGAGGTAAGCCTGATGCACACAGCATGGTTCTACGAGCTTCAATGAGAAATCTATTTCTCCTTTCAGCAACTCCATTTTGTTGTGGAGTTCTTACAGCTGAAAAGTTTTGTGAAATCCCTCTTTCTTCACAGAAGTCCTCAAGAATACTAATTCTGAATTCAGTACCATGATCACTTCTAAGTTGCTTAACTTGAGCAGAGTTCAGCATCTCCATCTTTTTAATAAATCCAATGATATCTCTAGGAGCCTCTCCTTTGCTCTTTAGAAAGATCACCCATATAAACATGGAGAACTCATCAACCATTACTAGTATGTATTTTCTACCTCCTAGACTTGGGACACTGACTGGTCTAAACAAGTCCATTTGGATTAAGAAGAGAGGAGTATCAATAGAGAAATTATGCTTAGATTTAAAAGATGTTTTTCTCTGCTTGCCTTTCTCACAAGCTGTGCAGAGTTTATCCTTAACAAAGGTTATAGAAGGCAAACATGTTACCAACTCTTTCTTACAGAGTTTGTTGATATTCTTGAAGTTCAGGAGTGACAGCCTTTTGTGCCATAACCAGTTCAGGTCTGCATTGCTTCTAGAGATAAAGCAGGTTTCAGTTGTGGGATCAGCAGATTTCATGTCCACAACATATACACCTTTCTTCCTTTGTGCACACCGCACAACTTTGCCTTGGGAATCCAATATGTAACCTAGGTGCTCATCAAAGTTTACCTTGTAGCCAACATCACACAGTTGACTTATGCTTACGATATTATGTTTCAGCCCAGACACATAGGCTACTCTTTTGAATACAGCAGCACCAGCTTGAAGAGTTCCATATCCTTCTGTGGATCCCTGTACATTGTCACCAATTGTGACTTTTGGCCCTTTTTCAGGCCTGAGATCACTCAGCAGATCCTTACAACCTGTCATATGCCCTGAGCAGCCACATCCAAGTACCCAAACTAGGATGGTTGTTTGTCCTGCAGAGTGTGATGGGAAAATATTAGTTATTTTTAGGGGAACTCGTCATAGGGATGAGTTCTGCTACTTCATCAACATTTGTTGAAGGACCAGTGATATCCACACTAATATTCCCTATTTGGATTGTATCAGCTTGAATACTATCCTCATTGACCATATTACTTCCAACACTGCTTGTTTTTGCAATGATGGAACTAGCAGAGTCAACAGGCATCATGTCCTCAGTTCCTGGACAGTCTTTGGCCATATGTGTCTCCTTCCTACACTTATAACATTTTCTCTTTTTAGCCTTTTTGGAAGAAGTACATCCAGAAACATATTCTGAATCATTTTTGTTGATCCTTTTAGCATGTTTGGCAAACTTATTACTATTTTTAGAAGAATCAACATTTTGGGTGGAAGGCACAATGGCAACAGCTTTGCCTGTTGTGACACCCTTGCCACAATAAACCCAATTACAAATGCACCCAGGATTATACACCACATAATTGACTACATAATGATCTGAATACTTAAACAAGTGCGGAAGCATTAAAATACAAAATAAAATGTTACAATTACAGTCAGACACCCTACGGTGCTACAAGGTTCCAATACTAAGTCTACAAACTCAACTTTATTACATTCATCCCAAACATATTACAACATTGTCTCATAACATAAATTACCGATGAAATAGTGTCGAGTCTCCCAAATCTTCCAAATGACCTAACTAGAAGGTCCGGCTGTAGACTTTCCCTTTCCTGTAAAAATAAAATCAACTGAGGGGTAAGCGAATGCTTAGTGAATACACAGATTTACACATTTTATAAATCCTTATGATGCCCACAAGAGTAGCATCGACGACACACGTCGTGCACTCTCCACGTACACAAAGTACGACACACATGAGCCGTCGCTCCTACGAGCCCAAAGCTCGGTATGAAACCCAACCATCTGAGACAGACATAACAACGGGGATGACATACTGTCTACCAGAACCTCGGAGGGATCAGCTCCGGGTCATATAGTGCAGTAACATCGGAGTAACAGATGCGACCCACCGGTCCATCGTTAGATGCACAACAAACAAACGGACATGCATCAAATAAGAATGTGCATCTAAATCTACGCAAGTTAGTAGAATTCCAAACGAAAAATGAAGCAACATGTCTCAGCAGGCAATAGCAATCATAAAGCAGATATAAACATGCGAAATCATATGTACTCATTGTGGGTGCGTTAATTAACTTCAGTCAACATTATTTCTCCTCGGGATTTCAACCGGATCCACAAAGTACCCCACTGTGGGTTAAACAACACCACAAGGGACCTGTTAAGTCAGTTGTAACAACACATTGTGTCAATAATTGTTTAATTTCATAAAACTTAAATTTATAATTCTTGCAAAATTGGTCCTCATTTCGGATCTATGTCCGAATTCGGACCCCACCCGAATTCGGACCCCCAATTCGGATCCCCCATAAATTCCAATTCGGTCCCCAGCAAGTTCGAATCCCAGTTCATTTCGGACCCAAGCTAATTTCGGACCCCATTACAAGTTCGGGCCCATCCGAATTCGGTCCCCAACCGAATTCGGACCCCCATCCAAATTCCAACACTTAGAAATACTTTGATATATTAATTTTCCAGAAATCCGGGCCTCATCCGAATTCGGACTAGATCCGAGTTCATCTAGGATCCGAATTCGGATCCCACCCCATTCGAACTTGTGCAGTTTTTTTAACATTTTCCAGATTTTAATTCCATCATTTTTGGTACTTTTTCAATACATGAAATAATTTATACCAACTTAAATACACTTAATTTCAAGCATTTTAACACTAACATTAACATGCTTTCATACCAAATTCAATCCTTTTTGACCATTTTTGTTCAACTTTAATCATTTTCGCACATTTGACCACTCGAACTAACCGGTTCCATAAAATACTGATTTATTCTTAAAATTATCATTAATAACCTTTAAATTCATAATTTCTCCATAACAGTGATTCAGAGCTCAAATTTTCTTAAAATAGCAACAAACTTTCTAAATATCCCAAATACATAATAATTGCTCAAATTTCAACTTAAATATATTTTTCAACTTAATTAACCAAAATACAGTAAAATAAATCCGAGGATGTTACAGCATGGGCTCCACCACGCTCAACTTCGTCCTCGAAGTTACTCGGATTCAAACAGTTTCGGATACTTTCTTAACATTTCTGACTTGGCTTCCCACGTATGATTTGCTCCTTTATGATGCTTCCAACGTATAAGCACCATTTCTATCTCTTTGCTCCTCAACTTCTTTATCTTAGTATCTACAACACACTCCGGCTCTTCAACATACCGGAGCCTTTCATCAATCTGCAATTCAGTGTGATCAGCCCAATCTTCGTATTCTGTTGTGAACGACTTTCTAAGGTTCCCCACATGGAACACCGGGTGTATGCCCGACATTTCTTCAGGCAACTCTTAGCGATAAGACTGATTTCCTATTTTCTCGGTAATTCTGAATGGCCCAACAAATCTCGGAGCCAACTTTCCTCTCTTTACAAAACGTGTAACACCTCTCATAGGTGACACCTTCAAATAAATCCAATCATTCACATCAAAATTAATTGGTTTGTGCCTCCTGTCGTAATAACTCTTCTGACGATCCTGGGCCGCTTTCATATTTTGTCTAACCAGTTGTATTTTGTCATTCGTTTCTTGAAACAATGCCGGCCCAGCAATCGGCGTTTCTCCGGTTTCCCTCCAACACGTAGGAGTCCTACACCTTCTCCCATACAACGCCTCAAACGGTGCCTTCTTTATCGTCGCGTGGTAACTATTATTATATGAAAACTCGATCAGTGGCAAATGATCGTCCCAATTACCACTGAGATCCAATATGCACGACAACATCATATCTTCAAGCGTTAGGATGGTCCGTTCACTCTGACCATCAGTTTGCGGTCGATAAGCCGTACTCATAGTGATCCTCGTTCCTAACCCTTCTTGCAAAGCCGACCAGAAATTTGATGTAAACCGGCTATCCCGATCCGATACAATAGACTTAGGGACTCCATGTCTAGCAACAATCTCGTTCATATAAATTTGTGCTAACTTTTCCAAAGAATAATTTTCCCTAATCGGTATAAAGTGAGCTGACTTAGTTAACCGATCCACTATTACCCAAACTGCATCATGTTGACGCCTAGTCTTCGGCAACTTCGTGACAAAGTCCATCGTTATGTGCTCCCACTTCCATTCCGGAATAGGAAGCGGTTGCAAACTACCATAAGGCTGCTGGTGTTCGGCTTTCACAAGCCGGCAAGTCCTACATCGTTCAACATACTGGCCGATATCCTTCTTTAATCCCGGCCACCAAAAATCTGCCTTTAAGTCATTATACATCTTTGTGCTCCCGGGATGTACAGAAAATTTTGATTGATGCGCTTCTTCGACGATCACATTCCTCATACCACCATACTTCGGCACCCAGATTCTGCCATATATACCTTTCAAACCCGACTCACTTGTTTCCATATTCTTAATCTGCGCCCTTATATCCTCAGCACCAACATTCTCGTCTTTCAAGGCTTCCTCCTGAGCGGCCTTGACATCATCTATAATAGTAGACGTTAACATAGTAGACGTCATCATATAGCAGAAATCTTTAGCATATGCTTTGCGACTCAAAGCATCAGCCACCACGTTAGCTTTTCCGGGGTGATAAAGGATTTCGCAATCATAATCCTTTATAAGTTCCATCGACCTACGCTGTCTCATGTTAAGCTCTTTCTGACTAAAGATGAATTTCAAACTCTTATGGTCCGTGTAGAGTTGACACTTAGTCCCATATAAATAATGCCTCCATAATTTCAATGCAAATGTAACAGCTGTTAACTCAAGATCATGAGTTGAGTAGTTCTTCTCATGTTGCTTAAGCTGTCTCGAAGCATAAGCAATGACCTTCCCACGCTGCATCAGTACAGCGCCTAACCCAAGTCTTGAGGCATCCGTATACACCACGAAATCATCATTGCCTTCAGGTAAGGCAAGTATCGGCGCTTCGCTTAACGTTTTCTTCAGGATCTCAAATGCCTCCTGCTGCACAGTTTCCCATACAAACGGTGCATACTTCTTTGTTAATGCAGTCAAAGGAACTGCAATCTTAGAAAAATCCTTTATAAACCTCCGATAATATCCTGCCAACCCCAGGAAACTTCTAACTTCAGTAGCTGAACGAGGCGGTTCCCAGTTCTTTATTGCTTCAACCTTAGCCGGGTCCACCGAAATTCCAGCTCCAGAAATTACATGTCCTAGAAACTGTATCTGTTGTAGCCAAAACTCGCACTTTGAGAACTTGGCGTACAACTTTTCCTTCCTTAACAATTCCAACAGTTCCCTCAGATGTTCACCATGTTCGGCTTCAGACTTAGAGTATACTAAAATATCATTGATAAACACAATTACCGATTTATCCAACATCGGTCTGCAAACTCTATTCATTAAATCCATAAACACTGTTGGGGCGTTACTTAATCCGAAAGGCATGACCAGAAACTCGTAATGCCCATACCGAGTTCTGAAAGCTGTCTTCGGTACATCTTCTTCTCTTACTTTCAATTGATGATATCCTGATCTCAGATCAATCTTAGAAAATACACTAGCCCCGTGTAATTGATCAAACAAGTCGTCTATCCTCGGCAGAGGATACTTGTTCTTAATAGTCAACTTATTCAGCTCCCGGTAATCTATGCACATCCTCATCGTGCCATCCTTCTTCTTTACAAACAGTACCGGGGCTCCCCACGGCGATGAACTTGGTCGAATGAAGCCCTTGTCCAACAACTCCTGGAGTTGTGTCATCATCTCTTTCATCTCAGTTGGGGCAAGGCGATATGGAGAGCGAGCTACCGGTGCAGCTCCGGGGATCAGATCAATTCGAAACTCAACTTGTCTCTCAGGCGGCACGCCAGACAAGTCTTCCGGAAACACATCCCGGGAATTGTGCTACAACAGGCACATCGGCCAACGTTTTCTTCTCAGCCTTAGCATCAATAGCATATGCTAAGTAGGCGTCACATCCCTTTGCAACAAGCTTTCGGGCTTTTGCAATAGTCAATAGGCACAGATCCCCACTTCTCCTATCCCCGTAGATGCAAATCTCACGCCCCTCCGGGGTAGTTATCTTAATCATTCGGCTCTTACACACTATATGGGCTTCATTCTCTATCAACCAATCCATCCCGATTATCACATCGAATTCACTGAATTATATCGGTATCAGATCCAAATTGAAGACTACATCTTCAATCACTAACGTGCAGTTACGGTATACGTGATCTACTTTTACTAGAGTATTGCTAGCAGTTTCTATATCAAGAACAGCAGATAATCTAGATAGTGGCATGGCAAGTCTTTGTGCAAACATAGTAGAAACAAACGATCTATTTGCACCCGAATCAAATAAAACTCGTGCTGGCATAGAATTAACTATGAACGTACCCGTAACGACCTCAGGATTTTCCATTGCCTCCTCTGCAGTTATCTGAAAAGCACGGGCAGGTGCCCTTTGAGACTGACCCCGGCCTCGGTTAACTGATCCACCGCTTGAACCTCCCGAAGATCGTGTTGTAGATGGAGCAGGAGCAGCTGGATCGTTCTTTCTGCAATTCCTACTGTAGTGTCCCCATACACCACACTTATGGCAAGCATCTCCCTTCCTTGGGCACTCACTCTGAAAATGGCCCAACTCACCACAACAGAAACAAGCACGTCCATTGGTGCACTTGCCAAAGTGTTCCAAGTACACCTATTACAATATCGCGGCTCCGTGTTGATGGAGTAAGCACGAGCACGACCACGATCAGATGAACCAGACTGTCGGCGATACGACTACTGAGGTGAGTACTGTGAAGACCGAGAAGATCCCGAGTATCCTCCCTCCCGTTGGCGCTTCGGCGGTGATGGCTGTGTTGGGTTAGTGGAAGCAGCAGTAGACCCAATCGAATAGCCCGACATGATCAGAATCTGATCTACATTTCTGGCAGCCTCAAGTAAGCCAGCAAATGTAGGGTAGCGGACGTTGCTCATAACCCTTCTAATCTCAATATCCAGACCAGCCTCGAACCTGGTCAACTTTCTTTCTTCAGTATCCACCTGATGAGGCGCAAACAGACTCAGCCTCGTGAATTCCACAGCATATTGGGACCCGGTCTTAGTCCCCTGCATCAGCGCCATAAACTTCGCTTCCAACCTTCGGCGCTCATCAACCGGACAGTATTGCTGAGTGAATAAGTCCGTGAACTCAGCCCAATTCATCACAGAAACCTTCTCCAATGTCAAAGCATTCACCATAGCGTTCCACCACATAATCGCATCATTGGTGAACATAGAGGTAGCATACCGAACCATGTCCTTCTCAGCACAATCGCTGATTCGGAATGTTCGTTCGGTTGCTGTTATCCATTCAAGTGCAGCAACAACATCTCCCAATCCATTAAACTCCACGGCCCCGTTTCCCTTAAAGTCCTTGAAACAACATCCTTTGGGCTTGTTAGACGACCCAATGTTGTCATCTCGTTCCTCGTTGTTACCCCCTTCCTTCTCCTTGTTCTTTCTCTTATCCTCTCTTCTCTTAGCATCGGCCTCATCTCGAGCCCGAAACTGATCTTGTATCATCTTGTTCTGCTCAGCCATCATGGCTATCATCATCTCTCTGGCTTCTTCAGGTGTCATTCCTCCTCCAGACATGTTCTGAAATTATAAACATATAATTTGTTTAGTAACATGTCATTAAATTAAAGACACCACTCATTTGTCCCTTATGATAGTCAATCTCTTATAATTACTAGATCATAACCTATCTTAGTTCAGATCATTACTTAAACCACTACATATCATTACCTAATGTTTGAGATCAAGACCTCACGGACACTTGAATCTCAAACAACTGCTCTGATACCATCTCGTGTGACACCCTTGCCACAATAAACCCAATTACGAATGCACCCCGGATTATACACCACATAATTGACTACATAATGATCTGAATACTTAAACAAGTGCGGAAGCATTAAAATACAAAATAAAATGTTACAATTACAGTCAGACACCCTACGGTGCTACAAGGTTCCAATACTAAGTCTACAAACTCAACTTTATTACATTCATCCCAAACATATTACAACATTGTCTCATAACATAAATTACCGATGAAATAGTGCCGAGTCTCCCAAATCTTCCAAATGACCTAAGTAGAAGGTCCGGCTGTAGACTTTCCCTTTCCTGTAAAAATAAAATCAACTGAGGGGTAAGCGAATGCTTAGTGAATACACAGATTTACACATTTTATAAATCCTTATGATGCCCACAAGAGTAGCATCGACGACACACGTCGTGCACTCTCCACGTACACAAAGTACGACACACATGAGCCGTCGCTCCTACGAGCCCAAAGCTCGGTATGAAACCCAACCATCTGAGACAGACATAACAACGGGGATGACATACTGCCTACCAGAACCTCGGAGGGATCAGCTCCGGGTCATATAGCGCAGTAACATCGGAGTAACAGATGCGACCCACCGGTCCATCGTTAGATGCACAACAAACAAACGGACATGCATCAAATAAGAATGTGCATCTAAATCTACGCAAGTTAGTAGAATTCCAAACGAAAAATGAAACAACATGTCTCAGCAGGCAATAGCAATCATAAAGCAGATATAAACATGCGAAATCATATGTACTCACTGTGGGTGCGTTAATTAACTTCAGTCAACATTATTTCTCCTCGGGATTTCAACCGGATCCACAAAGTACCCCACTGTGGGTTAAACAACACCACAAGGGACCTGTTAAGTCAGTTGTAACAACACATTGTGTCAATAATTGTTTAATTTCATAAAACTTAAATTTATAATTCTTGCAAAATTTGGTCCTCATTTCGGATCTATGTCCGAATTCGGACCCCACCCGAATTCGGACCCCCTATTCGGATCCCCCATATTCCAATTCGGTCCCCAGCAAGTTCGAATCCCAGTTCATTTCGGACCCAAGCTAATTTCGGACCCCATTACAAGTTCGGGCCCATCCGAATTCGGTCCCCAACCGAATTCGGACCCCCATCCAAATTCCAACACTTAGAAATATTTTGATATATTAATTTTCCAGAAATCCGGGCCTCATCCGAATTAGGACCAGATCCGAGTTCATCTAGGATCCGAATTCGGATCCCACCCCATTCGAACTTGTGCAGTTTTTTTTAACATTTTCCAGATTTTAATTCCATCATTTTTGGTACTTTTTCAATACATGAAATAATTTATACCAACTTAAATACACTTAATTTCAAGCATTTTAACACTAACATTAACATGCTTTCATACCAAATTCAATCCTTTTTGACCATTTTTGTTCAACTTTAATCATTTTCGCACATTTCACCACTCGAACTAACCGGTTCCATAAAATACTGATTTATTCTTAAAATTATCATTAATAACCTTTAAATTCATAATTTCTCCATAACTGTGATTCAGAGCTCAAATTTTCTTAAAATAGCAACAAACTTTCTAAATATCCCAAATACATAATAATTGCTCAAATTTCAACTTAAATATATTTTTCAACTTAATTAACCAAAATACAGTAAAATAAATCCGAGGATGTTACACCTGTATCCTCTTTCCTCTTTTTAGGAGGACAGATATCAAATACAGAAGTTTGATTGGCCTTTGACCTTCCACATGTTTGGGAAACTTATTCCCAAATTTGTCAGGTTGAGCAATGTCTTTGCCTTTGCCCTTACTGAGATGGGATGGATGCTGCCTATCAATATAATCACTGCTTTTGGTTTTGGAAGACTTACCTTCATTTATAACCAATTTTCCACTATGATTTAAAAACTTATTTGAAATCACAGCAGATTTGCTTTCAACATAAGAGTTACTCTTGTTGAATGCAGGCTACTTACCTTTTCAAAACTTTTTCTCAAAATGATCAGCATCAAAAGGATTAACAGGTCTCTTACCATCAGCTTTAGACCCAGAGCCTGTCTTGTCAACAGGTTTAGTGTCCACAGCTGCAGCTTGAGTTTGTTTTCCTTTCTTTTGCTTGTGTGAACCAGCTGAGCACTTAGCATACAGATTTGATGGATAACACATTCCATCATCAGCTTTTGGATCTTTTTCACACAAGCTGTCAGTATTTTGAGGCTAGACAAACCTATTTTTTAAGACTAGCTTACCATTCACTTTCTGGATGAAAGTGCTTGGAAGCTCACCAAAAGTGGATAAGTCATTTTTCAGATTATTTATCTCAACAATTGAAGCTGCTTTGTCAAGATCCCCTCCAAGATAGGCTTGGATTTGAGCAGGGATCTGTTGACTGATACAATGGCTGACTTTTTGTGCAGATTGGCACCAAGAGTCAACAATCTTTTGAAGCTTTGCATGTTTTCTGTCTGTTTCTCTCTTTTCTTCTAATAAAATGAATTTGATGTGTTTTAATTCATCAAGTTCAATTTCCAACTTATGGAAGCTGTCCAGTTTACTAGTTTTTATTTCAAGATCAGTTTTTAGCTTGGAGATTTCAGACAACAAAACATTGTGCTTCTCAATAGCAGCTTTTAGATCAACAAGCAGATATTCAAACATTTTAACTTTTTCATCAGAATTGTAAGCCATAAAATTTTGTACCTTGTACATCATTGTTGGATTCCAGTTCTCTAAGAAGCTGAGGGCTTCAGCTTCATCCAGGCCTTATTTGGAGGTGCTTGTTGATGGGAAATCAGTGTTGGCCATCAGACAGTTGTTATCTTCTTCATCTGAAGATGAGTCTAATTCCTCCCAATTACATGTCTCACCCATGAGTCCCTTTTGCTTGTTGGAAGCCACTGAGTCTTCCAACTTCCTCAGCTTAGCCATGGCCATTAGGTACTTTACCCCGTAGCCATCGTCCCTGTTTGTCTTGAATGGTTTGGATGATTGACCAATAGCTTTAGACACACAGTCAGCAGCTATATGGCCAGTTTTGCCACATTTAAAGCACTCATCCTTAGTTTTATCAAATGCCTTCTTCTTGATGGAACCTGACTTCTTTTGCAGCATTCTTCCACCAAACCTCTTCTTGTTGAACTTCTTAACAAGCATAGCAATCATTTGCTCATCATCTAGTTCAGCAAGATCTTCACAGTCTTCCTCTTCAGACATTTCTTCCCTTTCATCATCAGCCTGTTGATCAGGTTGTGTGAACACATCACACATCTGCTAACAGGTTGTCTCACGTTGGCCACTAAGGCAGCACCTCTCTTAGACATTTCCAAGGCATTTCTTTTTTGTTGCCTTGACTGCTCATCATTTAGTAAGGATCCATACCTTTGATGGTGCCTGAATTTCTTAAGATAGTAGAAAAATAATTCCATTCTTCAGGCAGAATGTCCAACAACTTGTTCACCAAAGTCAAGCTGTCCTTAGTGATCCCAACAGCATTGAGATCATTGATTAGAGCAGTGAACCTGGTATAGGTTTATGTGAGAGACTCCTTTGGCTTTGCAAAGAAGAGTTCACACTGTCTAACAAGATTGTTGATCCTGTTATCCAATGTGATAGTGGGACCATCATAGACGGTACACAAAGTATCCCACATCTCCTTTCAGTCTTCATTTTCTCAACCTGTTTGAACACATCATCAGGAAGAGAAATGACCAAGTTGTTCCGGGATTTTGCATCAAGAGCAACCAGCCTTTTGTCTTCATCAGACCATTGAGCTTTAGCCTTCTCAAAGGTTCTGATCTTAGGGGCAGCTCCTTCAACAGCAGGAGTGATAGTAGTAACAGAGGTTGGCACATAGGGACCTTCCATTACTATCTCTGACAGTTGTACATCCAGATTCTCTAAGTAGAGCATCATTCTGCACTTGCAACCAGAGAAGTTTTGATGATTGAACTTAGGGGGTTTGGCCATAGAACCATTGTCATCATAAGAGGAGGAACAGGCAGCACTGTTGTCCATGGGAAAGTAGGGAGACTGAGAGATCTAGTGTTAACACACACTCTATTTCCTCTGATACCAGTTGTAGGTCCCAAAAGGTTTCCCTAGTGAATTGTTCTAAGCTGTAGAGGGGGGTGAATACATTACAACAAGTGTTAATTACAAACAAGCTTGACTGAGGAAAGGTTCAAGCTGAGATGACAGATACAACAGATGTTCAACTAATGTAAGACACACTCAGACTAGATACAGTGAATACACTCACTAAGATGAACTCGCTGATTTTAAAAGAAACATATGGACAGCTTGAATAAGAACAGCTTGGACACACGTTACTGTTTTATTCAAGCAGACTTGCATGCATGGAAAAACACACTTCAATGCACGATCTGAATTTCTCACTCTTGGTTATCTCACAATCCTTAGAAGCTTCCTTTTATACTCTCACTGAGAATCTCAGTGAAGCTTCTTCTTTGGACGATGAGATAGTGGGATGTCTTTCCAAAAAGACAAAACAACTTTTCTGCACATTTGATAAAGCAGACTTGTCTTCTTGTGGCAGAATCTTTGTCTTTTTCTTTTTGTCTCTGTTGCATAAGGCTTTAACCAAAAAAGGAATGTCAACTTTGCATCTTTCTTCCTTTGTTAAGGTCATTTTGATATAAGAAATGTTCTGTCACCCATTTCAAATATCCAATTTGTCTTCATGTAATAGAACAGCGTAGGCAGCTTTAGCATCTTCTGTTTTTCACTTGGTCTTCGACTTTGTAAACTGATCTTGTAGTCCAAAACAATACATGAGGACTTGGAAACATATTCCATAAAGTGTTTAGCCTGTTCACAAAGAACAGAACACTTAGAATTTGTCCAAGCTGCTCAACAGAATAGAGCAGCGTAGACAGTTTACGTCCAGCCTGTTTAGTAGACAGAACAACTTAGACAATCTGCCTTTGTTGCAATGAATGCAACAGGGTAAACAACTTTGACTTATATTGCAAATCACTTTTTAGGTTTCAATAAGGCATTAACAGGCCTTAAATTATACCTACAAGTGCATCAAACAGGTTTGATTAAAAATCGGCCTTTATGTGCCTAACATCCCCTTTGACAGTCGTGTCTGATAAATAGTCCGAAATGATCAACAGGCATCCCATCCTCAAAATTCCCACTATCATCATCAAAACCAATTTGGTTAGCCATATAGCAATTACGGCCATGGTCATCATCATCATCAGAGTCCTCATCAACCCATTAGTCTTCCTAAGCAACCAGTACCATAACATCAGCTCTTTTTTCCAACATCTCTATCTTTCTCTCATAATAACCCAAATCACGTTCATACTGGTTTTTACACTCCCTTGTAAAATGACAAAGTTTACTAGCACTTATAACACCCTCTTTCGTCAGTAGATTTCTTATCATCAAATTTTTGTCTATCAGATCTTCTTTACGTCCTTTAATTAGCACGTTGCGAATCACAGCTGTCTTCCTGGACGGCGATACTCTCTTCTATCGTCTCCTCTTCTCTCATCATGACCATCCCTTCGTCTTTTATCTCTGTCATCCCTTTATTCAACCCTCCTTTCATCTCTCCTCTCATCCTAACATCTGTTTGGTCTGACGTCATACCATATGGAGACATAGGTGTAACTCCAATCATGGGATACTGACTGTTGGATAAAGAACTAGAAGAGGGAGCATAACCATATGGAACATACAGAGTGGGTAGGTGGTGGAACAGATTCGAGAACATATGTTTTGTTGGAGAGCAGAGCAAGTGGATCATTTGTCTTTAAAATATGGTTCACATTCAGAAGCAATGAAGCCACAAAGTTGCTCATTTGTTTGTGAGCATCTACATTACCCTGGTATTTTCTTAACTCCTTGAAGAGAACACTGATGGATATTTAACTTTGATTGAGAACCCTCTTCGTTGCTCTACTCCCAATTCCCCATTCAGGTGGAAGATAATATAGAAACTGAATATTTATGTCATCCCTTGGCTTAAAGATATGAAGTTAATTCAGCTCGTTTAGCGCGGTGCAAAATCTAGTGAATGTTGCTTGTAAAGATTCACCATTCTTAGCCTGGAATTCTAAGAATTTTGACTTATCTTCTTCAATATTTGCTTGGTCATTGAGTCAGCTCCCAACATTTGCATTTCAAGCTCATCCCACATCTCTTTGGCAGACATCTTACTGTCCACACTAACAAAGATATTAGTTAGCAGAGCCTGATAAAGAAGATGTTCAGGCTTAAGATCTGCATGTTAATCAATGATCTAGGTGAATCATAAGCATCTGAATTAAATCTTACAATCTTATTGAAGGATTTCTCTATTTTCACATTCAAATACACACACTTAAATTGAGAGATAGTCAAAGACTTAACTCTAGCCTAGTTACAAACTAAGTCCCTAAACTTCTGATTTCAACAAAATTTGTAACCTCTAACATTCTCCACCTTTGTGAGGAAAGCAATGAAAAACAAATTAAGTACAGACATAGAGACTTTTATACATATTATAAACTACACAGAAAATAATAGAAAATATTTTTCTTCAGATCTTGACCTCTTCATCTTCTATAGATTCTTCTCTTGTGAACTTTGAATCTTCTACTCTCAAAACTTTAAATCTTCAAACATAGTCTCTAGAAATATCCTTCTGATCTTCTCTTCTTGGTAAAAGATACTCTCCCTTGAACCATGAATATCATATATTCTCCCCTTTGACTTTTCAGAGCAATAATTTTTATCTTCATTAAACTATTCAAACTCGGAAAATTCTTCAAACCTAGAAACTTTTCTTCCAGCTGATAAACATGTAGACTCTGAAATTTATCATTTCTCTCCCTCATGATGAACATAAGAACTACGATCATCATGCATTAGAATTTCATAGGCTTACAGAATTAAAAATATACGATCCCCCTGAAACAGATACATACTTAGAAAGAAAATATTACAAGCATCTTCAGAACAAAGATTACATCAGAGAATTTACATCAACAATTCACTCTCCCCATACACATTATAATACTCTCTCCTCATAGAACAACACCTCATACAAATAACTCTCCCATACATATATACAACCTCGCTAGAAAAAGAAACAACAAACAAGTAACCTCCAAGTTTCCATAGAATCTTGTTTGCATGATAGATTAAAAAAATCTATCTGACCTATTTGCAGCACTATTTGATGTTGAAAATGATAGGTTTTCCAAATAATCACCGTGAAATACTTATCAGTAAGTATCACTCATATTTGTTCCAGTTATGTCACTTCGGACATGCTTATTATAGTTCATGGACTGTTGACTCTATTTATCCTATTATGATATTTGGCTCTAAACTCAATGTGCATTGAATTAAGTCAGAGACCAAAGCTGATATCTTTCTTGTTTCAATATCAACGATATCCAGATGATTTATTGATTGAATTGTGTTATAATCTCCATGATATATGAAACAAAAGTATTTTGGGAGAAAACTGAGTAGTGGTGTGGTTAAATGCATGCGTCACAAGGTCCATGACATCTTTTTCAACATCAAGTCGCCTAGGGCTTGATAGATTATGTGGTTTACCCAGTCGACACGGTTTAGGTAGGATTATTTTTCTTTAAATCTTTTATCCGCTCTCAGTATTTTTGAACTTACCTCCCTCAGGTTCATTTATAAAAAAAATTAAGTCCAGTCAGCTTTATAATGAATGCATGATCTGATGCACCACCATATCCTGTCAAAATACCCCTCTCAGTTACATTTTACCTCTGCTCGAACCTGTCAACATCCCGTCATGACTGACACTTCTCAACAAAAAGTCCTAAAGATCCTCACCCACACAAACTACATGATGGTTTGCTTCCTAGGTAGGTATGGTTCTGGTTAGACCGTAGAAGTGGCATATATGCCTATTCACTCAGTTTTGTGCAATGTTGAAGTAAGTAGACTATCAAGAAAAATGTATCAATGAAGCTCAACTTTTAACCTCATAAGGTATTTTAGAAGACGATATAATAAGTCTGAATCAACATGAATTTGTGGAAATTGATAGATGGGAGATTTTAGATAATCAAAATGAATTGGGTAGGGAGTTGAGAGAATTCAAAATGAATCACAATTTCATGAACAAATTAGCACATGAGGGAAATGGGAGAATTCAAAGAGAATGAATGAGTTGGGAAAATTAGAATGATATGGGAAATGAACCAAGAATTCATAATGGTAGAATCAAGAATGATATGAATTATGAGAATCATAAATAGATGAGGAATCAAAATATGAAGAGAATCTTAGAAGAATTGACATTTGAAAATCATAAAAAACTAGAACAATTAGGGTTAGTGATATTATTCAGAGATCAGAAACTTATGATAAATGTTTCTTTTTAGTTCACAGATAAGCTCAAAAAAATCTCTAGTGTGTAGAAACACTTGTTTTTCACAGAAAAATCACTTTACGTATGCATAAAAATATGTCTTTAAAAAATTACACAAAACTTGAAAAAAAAAATGCCATCGTCATAGTATATATGAAATTTCACTTGCAAATAACCAAAGAAACTGTAAATTAAAATTCAGAAGAATGAACTAATAAATATCCAATCTCCCTGTGTGTCATCGCAAGTTTTGTTTTGAACTGATAAAGAAATTAGGCTTTGAAATTCGTTTTCACATAAGCTCGAAGTCTGTACACATGTAGGTCTCGATTCAAGCTTCGTTTGGATATATTATGGGCCCCGTAATGATGTTCCAGTCAAAAGTTATGAACTCTAGAAGCTGTGAAAGTCACAAATGAAAAAACCAACACTTGAATTTTGAGTGCTTTGGACTCGAATTCGAGTTCAATGGACTCGAGCTCGTGTACTTCAAACTCGAGTTCGAGTCTATAGGACTCGAGGTTTCGTGTGTTTCAGACTCGAGTTTGAGTCATTTGGACTCAAGATTTCGTTCTTTAGACTCGAGCTCGAGTCAGTTGGACTTGAGATTTCGTGTGCTTCAGAGTCGAGTTCGAGTCAAAGGAACTCGAAGTTAGTGGCTTTCAAACTCGAGTTTGAGTCTATGTAATTCGAATTTTGTAACCTTCAAACTCGATTTTCGCGGCCTCTAGACTCGAGTTCGAGTCTATTAGACCCGAAATGGCCTTTCTAGTTGCACTCAAAGTGGATGACTTAATAATTTAGAAGACTTGAAGTTGACTTTCCCATGCATACTCGAAGTGGATGTCTTATTTACTCGAGATATTTGTGACACAGCCACACTTGTAATCTGCAAGCAACAAACAAACACGTTTTTATCAGTTGTAATCAAGCAAAACGGATCAAGCAAGGCAGTTTTAACATGGAATCATAAGAACACCTTCACATTCAACAAATCTGAAAAAATTAAGAATTGAATGTTTAAATGATCAAATTATAGAACAAAACTTATTACAATTTTTTCCTAATCAAAAACCGAAGCTAAAACATCTTCATGCAAAAAATTTCATCGATTATTCACCAAGAACACACAGTGATACACCAAGAACACACACATTAATCAAGTTTCAGTTCAGGCCTGAATATCGTCAATTACTCCCTCAATATAGCAAAGTAAAATCTAAAAAATTTAGGTGTACATGAAATTGATATAGAAGTACAAATATAAAAAAATCAGATCAAACGGTTAAGCACAGATTTTTCTAAAAGTTCATGAAGTTTTTGCTCTGTTTTCGGTTCGAAAACGAGATCCGAACATCAAATCTGAATTACTCTCAACCTAGAATGAATTAGAGGATGAAATTTTCAGGATTTACATGTTATATCAAGTATAGTACTCGACTAAACAATCAGAATCTAACTTCAAGCCAATCAAAAATCCAAAAAATTCACGAATTCAAGAATGAAAAAATTGGGCAGAAATTCAAAAATGGATTACTCCCTGATCGTTTCGAATTAGGATGTCAAATTTCCCAGTATCTTCATGTTGATCATCTTATCCAAAAATAAGCTCAGTCCGACATCATATGAATTTTTAAATATTCCAGAACATCACAGCTCCATCTTTGACTTTTCCGATTGAATTTTTTAATTTTCTTGCAAGATTTCTTGATTTTTTTCACCCCCTAGGATCTGATACCAATTGTTAATCAATAATATAGGTGAATAATGAACATTTGAATTGAATTTTGCAATTCAATTAAAAGATTTCTCTCTTTTCACATTCAAATGGACAAACTTAAAACACGAGATATTCAAAGACTTATGGAAATTTCGTATTAAAATTTCCTTTTATACCTAATTTCTAAAATCAAGCCTAATTACAAACTAGGTCCTTAAACTTTTGATTTCATCAAAATTTGTAATCGAACATTGCAGTTTCTCTTTCTCTCTTCTTATCATCTTCAGGGGCTCTATACGCTGGAATTGGAGGAACATTGGGAGGACAGGTAGCAATATCAGTGTAAAATTCAGCTCGGCCTTCTATAATGGACGTAATCATGACCTTTCCCAATGGCTGCATGCTCACAAGTTTCAGAAATCTCTTCTTCCATTTCTCGTACTAATCTAGATAGAGAACATGTAGTCTGTTTTCTGATCCCAACACAAATGCTTCCCTTGACATATATAAAATAAATGAGTGCAGTTTAAAAATTAATCTTATGGAATGGAAACTTGCAAAGTTTGGATGAATACGAAGTTCAGATGAATGAAAAGTTTGGATTAGGCGAAGTTCGGATGAATTATAATTTGGATTAGAGTAGATTTCGGATGCATGCTAACTTCGAATGCATGTGAAGTTCTAATAGATGCTAAGTTTGGATGAAAATGTATAGAGTTCAGACTTAAAAATTCAAAAGTTCAGGTGGTCCAAAATTCAAATGGATCGAAGTTTCAAAGAAGCTAAGTATCGTGAATGTGATCCGAAGTTCGGATGATGAAGGTCCGAAGTTTATGGTCCAAAGCTTATTAGTCCAAAGTTACTTGGTCCGAAGTTTGAACATGTTAGGATTAATATTTTGTTATGAATGTCATATGTCCAGGGTTTGTTTTGTAATTTCTTAATTCTTGTTTGTGTATATAAATAGAAATACGGCTACTGTAGCTTTTTACTTTTGCACTGATTATTCCAAGTTGTATGGATAGGTCAGAATTGAAGTCAGTGCATTCAAGAACAATTTCAGATTTCAAAAATCAATTGGTATCAGAGCCTAATATGGCTAAATTTGTTTGATTTTTGAAATCTGAAATTGTTTTTTTCCAAACACTGTAACATCTCTTTCTGAAAATTCAGAAGATCACTTGGGGTTTTTAAATGGATGGATTGAAGTGAAATTGTGATCGAAGGTGTTTTTTTTTAAAACGAAAAGATTGAGTTAAGTCTCAGAGTTTAACTCCTATCACACAAAAAGTAATTTGAATTTTACTAATTTTTCAAATTTTTTGTGTTCTTACTAATTTTGTCAAATTTTGGACATTTGATCTGAAATTAGGCAAAATTTTCTCACAAAAAGTGTTTCTGTGTGAAAACTGCACATTCGATATTAAGTTGAGGTCAATTGGTGGATTTTTTTTGTTGAAAATTGTGATTTTAAACTTGGTTTTTATAAGTTTCTGTTCAAACTCGAGCAACACTAGATTTTAGTATTGACCGAGTTTTGCAAAGAAAGAATCGAGTTTGATCAGCGTATTGATCGAGTTTGATCAAAGAGTTTACCGAGTTTGATCACTCTTTGACCGACTTTGTTCAAACACTGATCGAGATTGATCAAACTTCTTTCGAGTTTGATAAAACTTATTTCGAGTTGGAATATTTGTCATTAGAGTTTGATTAATCATTCTTCGAGTTTGTTCACAGTTTCATTCGAGTTTGATCAAAAGTCATTCAAGACTTATTGTTTTTCATCCGAGTTTCACAAATCCACTTTGTAAGTGAACCAAGTTTCATTCGAGTTGACTCAAGTATCATTCGAGTTTGATACTTCATTAATCGAGTTTCATACTTCATTAATCGAGTTTCATACTTCTTTGATCGCGTTTGATCCTTCATTGATCGAGTTTCATCCTTCATTGTTCGAGTTTGAGTACTCTTTTATTCGAGTTTGTTCATATTCACTTCGAGTTTCATTCACTTTGTCTCAGTGTTCAATCCGAAATTTCTCATAATTCCATAACAAGATCTTGGAAGTTCAGTATCAACAATACACAATGTCAAAGGATGCACTAGCGATGGGTTCAGAGACCAAACCTCAAATCCTATACAGAGGAGAGTATGTTCAATGGAGGGAGAGGTCTTTTGAGTTTATAAGTTTTCATGATCCATCTAAAGAGTGTTGACCTCACTGACGGAAGGTCCAGCAAGATTGTTTGTTACAATCCACGCAGTACCAAACGGTAATCCTCCAGTACCTAAGAGAACTGAGGAGGTTACAACTGCAAATCTGTCCGAAGCTCAGAAAAAAAGGAAATTAGGAGATAAGACAGCCAGAAAACTCTTGTTAATCTCAATCCCAAATGATATATACATCAGTTTGACAAACACCACCATAGCCAAATCCATCTGGGATGAGGTGTGCAAACTGATGAGAGGGTCAAACAAAGCAGCTACCAACAGAGCAAGAAATAGCTTGATGACGTTTGAAAATTTTAGAGCAAGAGAAGGGGAACTACTAGAAAATACGTACTTGAGATTTGTTAATCTTGTTAGTGAGATGAAAAGAAATGGGGTTACAAAATCCAACTTGGACATCAATTTTAAATTTCTGAATGTTCTCAACCCGGAGTGGGACAAGTACACCATGATAATCCAACAAATAAAGGAAATAGATGACTTAGATTTTCATATGGTTTTTGAGAACTTAAACAACTATCAGGAAGTTGTTTTAAGGAAGGTATCTAGGAAGAAACAAGCTGAAAAAGCGACATTCGATCCACTGGCTCTCATAGCCGACAAAAAGTATAAATATAAGTTGAAATAGGAGAAGCAAGTGGTTATAAGCAGTTCGTCACAATCTGAATCAACTGATTCGTCATCAGAACCAGAGATAGAAGAAATGAAGAAGCAGATGGCACTTCTAACAAAGGCATTCCAAAAGAAATTATATCTCAAACCAACAATAAGATGCAATACAAGACTGGTCTAGAATGTATGAGAAAAGAGAAAAAGTATGAAAAGTCTGGAGAAAGCAGTGGGAAAAAGTTTGAGAAGTATGAGAAGCTTGAAAAGTCTGCTAAGAAGGAATACGAGCAGAAATGTTACAACTGTGGAAAGCCAGGACGTTTTGCTAGAGAATGCAGACAACCGGTAGTAAAGAATTCTGATTACTACACTCGGAAGGCTCTGCTGGAAACAGAAGGAAGTCGGAAAGGCCCTGATGGCAGAAGATGACCACTGGCTACAATTTTCTGAAGATGAGGATATTCTGGATGAAGATGCTCACATATGCTTGAAGTCAGTAGTCTTTAATGAATCTGAACATAGTGAATCTGCTATGGTTGCCGAGGATGAAGTATGGGTCGGGTTGACTGACGATGAAGAGGAAGATAAAGAAGAAACAGATTCAGAATCTGAGTTGAGAGAAGATGTGGCGTTAATGGCTATAGGAGGTGCTGAGTGCAGCAAAGAGCAAGATGATGACGGGTCAGAATCCGGTACTTTAGATCAATCGGAGACACCTGAAGTACATTCTAATCCTGACTCATATGTAGATAACTCCTGTGAGCTTTAACAAAAACTTGCTCAAATGGCTTACATGCTGAAAGGATTCGAAAAATCATTAAAAGCCGAGACAAAGAATGTCCATTCTTGGAAAACAAATTAAGACTTGAACATGCTTTAGTGTTAGAGTTTTCTAAAGTTAAGGCATTCGCGTTACAACCAGTGTCTAGCATGGAAGAAAAATACAGTGATCTTCAACTTGAGAACCAAAACCTGAGTAGCATTATTATTGACTTAACAGGAAAACTGAAATTAGCTGAATTAGAATCGGCAAATTATTCTGTTAAATTTAATTCGATCTTTGCTGAAAGAACGAAACTTTATGAGAAAATCAAATCCTTAGAAGATGAGTTTCTTAAAAGAGGTCAAACAGATCAGACAATCCATTTGAATCAACCAAAAGACACCAATTTTTATAATTCAAAAGCTGGAATTGGTTGTGAAAATCCTAAGTATCTAACAGAAGCAATTTCGTGCTCTCTGTGATATGAGATACAAGAATTTAGGATAAAAAAATGGTATTTTCATAAGCGTCAGATAGAGTAGAATCAGCTGAAGATCTGAAAAGGTTGAGACAAGATAAAATGGAACTTAATCTGGATTATAACATTCTGAATGAAAGTTACAAAAATCCATCAAAACCAGAAGAGTATATTCAGACATATTCTGACAAAGATTTGTCTGAAAATACAGCTTTCACTCAAAAGCCATATAATCCAAACTCAATTCTTGAGAAGATTAATTCTGATCTTGAATTGGAAATACAAACTTTTGAAGATGAAAAAGTCAAGCTTCTAGCTGTTATTCAAGATTTAGAGATAAAACTTAAACAGCAGCCTAAACCCGAATCTCAATCTGAGCAGACAACTTCAATCAAACCTGAGTCTATTAATTCTGAAAAGGAGTTTGATCTGTATATGAACTCTGAATTCAATTCTTTGGAAGAAATGTTTTTTAAAATTGATGAATTTATAAAACCTCTTCATGACAAACAAACTGATAAAATTGAAGGACCAGTAAGTATTTTGAAAAAATTACCTACAAATCCTAAGGTTGAATCAGATACATCACCTGTTTTACAACGAAAGGAGAAAGCAAAAGTTTCTTTTGTTACTCCTAAATTTGAAAAAAAAAAAAAAGGTGAATCGTCTTCTTCAAAGGTAACAAATGCAAAGAGAACAAATGCTTCTAAAGGTAAGAATTTTTTGTAGAATAAAGCTTAAGCTTATTCTAAATTGACTAATTCTTGTTCTTCTGTTATGTTAGATAATACTGTGAAAAGATCTTCGAAGCAAGTTTGGCGAAAGAAGCAAGATGAAAAGAAAAAGACCAGTTTTAGAAAAGAATGGAGAATAAAAGACAACAGTATTACAGATAGGATTAGTTTAGTAGGGAAATGTTTCAGTAATAATTCAAATGTTAAACATTGTTCCAAATATTCTCGTGCTGAACTGATGTCTTTTAATTCTGTTAAATGTCATGCTTGGAATGCTAAGTCATTGTATAATTCTAATGTGCTAGTATGGGTAGAAAATAATAAGGTTCCCAATTCTAGACAGAAACGGGTTCCAAAGAAACAAATTCCTAAACCAGTTCCAAAAAGAATTATACAAAAATGGATACCCAAGAAAACTGTAAAAAAGTGGGTTCCTAAAGCAAAGAACATATTTATTTCTCTACCAGATGTAACACCACATGATTTGCCTAAATCAAAAGTACCCAACTATAAGTGGGTACCTCACTGTTTACTGTGTCTTGTAGGTAAATCATGTTTGGTACCTTGACTTTGGATGTTTCAAGCACATGACCGGACAGCAAGACACCCTAACAAAATTTTATGGATAAATTCTGTGGGACGATCAGATTCGGCAATGATCAGTTCTGTCTGATCAGAGGCTATGGAAGTTTGGAATACGATAAGATAACCATACAGAAAGTGTTTTATGTAGATGGTCTTGGCCACAATTTGTTCAGTATTGGCCAACTGTGCGACAAAGGGTTGGAAGTCAACTTTAAGGAAAATAGATGTAGCATCAAATCTGGGGAAGGGAATGAAATCCACGCTGGAACTAGGATGACTAATTTGTACTCCATAGACTTAGCAAACATAAATCTGAAAAAAAAAAAAAAAACATGATGGTCTTTCTAGCTATAAATGACTTTGATGCTATTGAGGCTATATGACCTGGAGCTAATCCCTCTCTGGTCCTGAAGGGCAGGTATGGCATCCCCGATGGTAAATTACAATGTCAATTGAAATTATTTGTTTCATGCAATGGCACGGTGGAGGTTCGAGATCATATGTGTTTTCGTTCTTCGTGTACGAAAGGGTGCACGACGTTAGTCGCTGGTGTGACCCATTTGTGCTACACACAAACTTGTAAAATATGAAATTTTTGTACTCACTAAGCGTCCGCTTATCCTTTAGTTGTTGACATTTTTCAGGAAAAGGAAAATCCGCTATTATACCTTATAGCTAGGTCATTGTTTAAGTGCTTGAGGACTCTACTACTCAATCGGTGCCAGAATAATGGAGATTCCATTAGCATCTTTTTGGATAGTTGTAATAAATTTTGAGTATGTAGACTTACAACCGAACATGTAGCACCGTAGCATGTTTGACTTTAATTTAATTTATGTATTTATAAATTCATGTAATGTAGAAAGTTTATTGGAATTAATGTATGATTATGGATTGTATGTTTTAATCCTGGGTGACGTGTTTCTGGTTATTGTGACAAGGGTGTCACTGAATGCAAATAACCCACTGAAAGTTTAGTTCTTTTGTTCAAAGGTTGTATATAAAAAATTTGTATGTATAAAAGCTTATTTCGATTGGTGCCCACCAGTGCTTAATTATGAATGGTGCTCAAAGGATCCTTAGCCTATATATATATATATATATATATATATATATATAGACATAGACACACACACACATATAAATATGTATGTATATATATATATATATATATATATATATATATATATATATATATATATATATATATATATATACATACATATATGTATGTATGTATGTATATAAATATGTACACATATATATATATATAGACACAGACACATACACACATATACACACACACACGCACACACACACACACACAGATATATATATATATATATATATATATATATATATATATATATATATATATATATATATATATATATATATATATATATATATATATATGTATATATATATAGGGAGGGACTCTTTTAAGAATCCTAAATATGATGAGAACCTAAGAAACCTTTAGAGCCCTTGGATCAAAATGGTATTTTTGGCATAAAAAAAATTTCTTTCTCTCTCCACCTTTTTTTATTTTTGCACCTCTCTCTTTTCATTTTCTATTATCTAGGGTTTTATCACAATTCTCTTTTCTCTCAAGAATATGAGCAACCACCATATTCATCTTCCTCCTCTTACTTTCTCACATCTACGGTTTTATCATCTCCCCTTATTCTATCATGAATATGAGTCACCGCCAAGGCCACCACCAACGACCGCTAGTACACACACTTCCTTCTCTCCTTCTTCACCTCTTTCTCGTGATTTTGAAGATAAGATGATGAAAAACGAATATGGAAGCCATAAAGGTTGCTTTAAATATTTACTTGTGTTATGTTTTCATTTTTTTACTCATATTTGAAAGTTTTTGTTATTTAAATCTGTATTTTTTGTAAATTTTGTATAAGTTACACACCAAGTGTTTGATTAAATGCCTAAATAAATCTTATTTTTTCTGTTTCAGTTCATCTACGACAATCTATATAGAGTACGCGACATTCTACATGGAAAACGTAAAACTCTACATAGAATATGTGATACTCTACTACGTTCATCTGTTCGTCAGAGGTTTTGATTCCTAAAGGGTTTTGTGTTTCGATGGTTCTGTCTATGTATCTATTATACGTAGAATTAATTTGTATTTTTCTATAGAATATATGATGCTTTATATTGAATAAATAATATGTACTATACAGAGTTGATTGTAGCAATTTCTATCTATATAGAATATATGTCATTCTATATGGAATACATAAAATTATATGTGGATTATTGTTATTATTGTAACAGTTAATTTATTTTTATATAATATAAAGTAAATTACAATTTTCGTCCCCGTGGTTTGTTATAGATTATGAATTGAGCCCTTTAACTTTAAAATTTATATTGACAGTCTTTGTGGTTGAAGTTGTGTTACGCATGTCATCCTTTGGTAATTTAAAATGATCATTTTACCCTTACTTGTTTAATACGTATTTATTGTTGTTGTTTTTATTATTATTTCTATTATTAATAAACTTATTCAAAAAAATTTTAAAAACCAGTAAAATTAATTTAATGTAGAACAAATAAAAATATATAATAAAATATTTGTAAAGACATACGAATTATTATTATTATTAATTAAAAACGAAAAATAACGTTTTGAGTATAGATTTTTTAAAATAAAATGTAAACCTATTATAAATCATAAATAAATTTTTATTAAGTATTCATTTTTACTCTTTTTACATTAAATGATTTTTAATAATGATTAAAACTGTAGGTCCCGAAAGGTTTCCCAAGTATATAGCCTTAAGTTGTAGAGGGGGGGTGAATACAGCAATTTAAAAACTACACACTGTTTTCTCAATGTTTGTATGTATTATCAACAATTGTTAATTACAAACAAGCTTCACTGCGGAAAAGTTCAAGCTGAGATGACAGATACAACAATATATTAACTAGTCTAAGACAGACTTAAACTAGTTACAATGAATACACTCACTAAGAATTACTCACTGTGTTTACAAGACTCAGAAGGACAGCTTGAATAAGAACAACTTAAGCATAAAGCACTGTTTTATTCAAGCAGACTTGCATGCATGAAAAGACATACTCTAATGCACGTTCTAATTTCACACTCTTGGCTCAGCACTTAGCTTTTTGCTCTTGTTATTTCAATACTAGGAAGTTTCCTTTTATACTCACTCAGAAGATCTAAGTGAAGCTTCTTCATTGGACGAAAAGAAAAAGGTGAAGTCTTGTTGAAAAGACACCATAAACTTTTCTGCACGTTCTGAAAAGCTGACTTGTCTTCATGTTGGCATAACTTTTGTCTTTTCACTTTGTCTACTGTTGCATAAGCTTTAACTAAATAAGGAATGTCAACTTTGCGCCTTTCTTCCTTTGTTAAGGCCTATTTTGATATAAGAAAAGGTCTGTCACCCTTTTTCAAATATCCTTTTGTCTTCATGTGACAGAACAGCTTGGGCAGGCTGAGCAGTTCTGTATTCCACTTTGTCTTCGACTTTGTAAACTGATCTTGTAGCAAAAAACAATACATGAGGACTTGGAAACATATTCCATAAAGTGTTTTAGCCTGTTCACAAAGAACAGGTTCTGTTCACAATGAACAGAACACTTGTAAACTGCCCAAGCTGCTCACCAGTGTAGAGCAGCGTAGACAGTTTATGTCCAGCCTGTTCAGCAGACAGAACAGCTTGGACAAACTGCATTTGTTGCAACACATGCAACACATAGAACAGCTTTAACTGATATTGCAAATCACTTTATAGGTTTCATTAAGGCATAAACAGGCCTTAAATTATACCTTTCAAGAGCATCAACAGGTTTGATTAAGAATCTCCCCCTTAGATGCAGAACAGGTTTGACTGAGGCCTTTTTGTGCCTAACAATCTCCCCCTATTTCCAATAACCAGTCTAAGCTGGTCTTATCAAAAATCACTATATATTTTTACAGTACATTTGCTGAAATAAGATTACAACATCAAAGTAAAGTAAAAGATCAGTTTATATATACACTGATTCTTGACTTCATAAAACAACACATGTTTTTACAAAAGTACAACTAATGTACTAGTGTATATTACAACTAATGTAAGCAAAAATTACAACTTATGTAATTGAAGTACAACTAATGTACAGCAGGTTTTGGACTGTTGTTGTTGGGAGCAGATAATGGCAAGCCTGTCCAACAGATGGACAGCTTCCATTCTTCACCTACCCTGATGGTAGATGGACTTCAAGATAGTGGTGGTGGCATTCCTTCTTCAAACATTTTCTCCAGGTGCTCTCTGGTTTCATCCAATTCTTCAATTTCAACTCTAAGGAACATAAAATTTGGATGATTGAGCTCTCCTCTTTCATGGAATCCTCTAAGCTGATCCCAAATAGCTGCTCTCCACTTGACGGATTGCTTAAAAGAGTTTGACAGTCTGAATGCCACAAGCTGTTTGAGGCCTACTTTGTAAAGATCAGATGCTCTTTGAAAGCATTTCTTCTATGTCAGGGGATCCACAAAATATACCCCCAGCTCAGGCTCTTCAATCAGCTTGCCATCTTCAAATTCTACTCCCTTAGGCAGACTGTGGTTTACTCCTTTGATTTTGTGAAGACCTCCCCTTCCGGGTCAGTCCTCAGAGTCTAGGTCCCACAAATAGAATACGATATCAACCATACTAAGATAGGGTAATTAAATTGCGGAATAATAAAATTACATGTACATACAAGATTAGGATTAAGTTTACATATTTCAAAATAAAGTTATAAAAGGGTAACATCTAATCTAATCATAATATCATACATTACATCAAATCTACCCAGAACCACCACAATTGTTGTCTTCCAATCAGTACCAGAAAGATTTGTTGAGTAGTGGTCTAGAAAATCTTCAAAACTTGAATCTTGAATGACCTAAGTACTAGGTCCTGCAGGTGATTTTCCTTTGGCTTTTCCTGTAAAATATTAATGCAACATCTGTAAGCAACGCTTAGTGAGTTTATAGATTTTCAATATCAACATGCGTGTCAAGCGGAGTCATTAGTCTTAGCGTGATATGTCTTGGCTGCCGCTACAGCCCTCATGATTGAGATATAGTATCATAAGATCGGATGATGTTCAAGCCACACTCACGCTTAAATCGTGGGGATCAGCCACATACTGGGCTAGCTACCAGTAAGTCAATATGGCGGAACATCGGAGGTCATTACCAAGTTCATAAGAACTGGTGAAATAGCCGGGTCTAGAACAATAGACCATAAGGGCTAGTCAAGCTGAATCAATCTATCAAATGTCTGATCAATGATGTAAGCATATGTCTTAGAAGTCATGATAGCAATGAATCATAAAGCAAAGTCTGAAGCAATATTAAATGCAATATGAAAAGATAATCAAATAGCTATCATGATCCACTGGGCAACACCCATCCATGGTGTGCACAGGTCTCATTCCAGCTGATAAAGTGAATATCAATAAATCTATCAGCAACAATATATCTCAACCGGATCTATGCATGTTCAATCTGAATATCTATAACTCACAGGTCTGGGTCTTGGTCAAACAGATATATGAATCTGCCACCTGAGTTATCTCAGGATTTTGTCAATCTGTAATCTGTCAATTCTTTTCAAATCAGAGACCCGCTTTCTAGTCTTTAAGTCTTTAAATCTTTGTTCAGAATATACTGAACCTGTTCAAATTCATTCATGATAATATCAGGTCAATTTCATCATCTTTATCATCATCATTTTAGTCTTTAAATTCTTTGTGTCAATGTTCAGATATCAACTGAACCTGTCCAGAATTATCATTGTCAAATCATATCAATTTCATGTCTTTCTATTTATTTTATCTGATTCTGATAACTGATAACTCTGTTAATCATTTGATTCATTTTTCTTTAATTTTGTAAAAATATCAAAATAGGATATCCAATTTCGGATCATCCGGATTCGGACCATCCGGATTCGGACAAATCCGGATCTGGCACCCGGATTCGGACCAATCTGAAATGTCATCCGGATTCGGATTTAACCGAATTGAACACCCGAATTGTCTATCCGAAATAGATACTGAATTTCGGACCATACCTTTATCCGAATTCGGATATGATACATCCGAAATATCATTATCCGAATTAGGTTTTTAACCGAAATAGAAATCATCCGAAGTATGATATTGGGTCCGAATTAGGATCATTTAGAAAATACATAAGATCAGGAATAAGCATCTTATACCAATTAGGAGTCCGAAGTGGTGCATCATCCGAATTCGGTATCAACCGAATTCGGATCTCAGGACTTAGAAATTTCCCAGAAAATGTTCTTCGTGTTCTTCATACGGATTTTTGTCAAATTTCACTAAAACTCATTTATATCGACATGCAATGTATTATAATGTTGTAATATCTTTATTTGAATGTTTTTATAGTAATTTCCCTATCATAATCACATTTATTTGATCAAGATCATCCAAAATATGATATTTTTGCCAAGAACACGTTTTCATAAAAATTTTCGATTTCATCACATTTTGGGTGATTCAAACCAAAATCTTTGTTTCTTTAGTATCTATTAACTTAATTACATCATTATCTATCAATATTTCCAACATGCATCAAGAATTTTTATGTTTTTAATCTTAAGTTTCGGTTTTTAGAGAAACCAAACCAAACCATAAAATTTCATAATTAAATGGAATTTTTACCTTGAAAATCTTGTAGATTATTGTTGATTGATCTTCCTTGTAACCTCTTCTTGATTAATTTCTTCAATTAATATGAATTTATGAGCTTGCTTGATGTTGAAGATGATGTTGCCGTGAAGTTAGAGAGAGATTAGAGAGAGAGTGATCTTTGTATTAATGATCATTAATATCTTCAATTTGGGGTTTTATATATTCATTTAGATAATTTGTAAATTAAATCACTAAACTTTTGTATTTTACATATCTTTTATTTTACTCAATAATGTCATCATAAATATAATTTAAAATTATATTTACTTAATTCATTTTTCATATTTTATTTAATAATTGCAACATAAATAATATAATAAAATTATATTATTATCTCAAAATTTAGGTTGTTACAGAATGGGCTCCACCACGCACAAACTTCGTCCCCGAAGTTAGCTATGTTCGAACAGACTGGGATAAGTTGCTTTCATAACATCTTCAGATTCCCAAGACTGATGCGAACCTTTGTGGTGTTTCCACTGGATGAGCACCATCTGTATATCTTTATTTCTAAGTTTCTTAGTCTTCGAGTCCAAAATACGTTCTGGTTCTTCAACCACTCGAAGCTTTTCATCTATCTGCAGGTTACCGTGTGGTATCTGTACTTCTCTTTCGTCAGCTAAGCTTTTTCTCAAATGACTAACATGGAATACAGGGTGTATTCCAGCTAAGTCCGCTGGTAGATCAAGACGATAAGACTGATTTCCAATCTTTTCAATGATCTTGAACGGTCCGATAAATCTCGGAGCTAGCTTGTTTCTTTTAATGAACCGTACCACATTATTCATTGGGGATACTTTTAACATCACCCAATCGTTAACTGCAAAATTGATGGATCTAGGCTGATTGTCATAATATGACTTCTGCCTGCTTTGAGCTTCAAGAATATTTCTTCGAACAAGTTGAATCTTCTCGTGAGTCAACTGTAGAAGGGCAGGTCCTGCCAGTGGCGATTCACCTGTTTCACGCCAACAGGTAGGAGTTCTGCACTTTCTTCAGTATAGAGCTTCAAAAGGGGCCATCTTGATTGTTGAATGACAACTGTTATTGTATGAAAATTCGACCAACGGCAAGTGGTCATCCCAGTTACCACCTAAATCAAAAATGCAGGCACGAAGCATATCTTCGAGAGTTAGAATAGTACGCTCACTCTGGCCATCAGCATTTGGATGATAAGCAGTACTCATAGAAATCCGAGTACCCATCCCTTCTTGTAGTGCTTGCCAGAATCTGGATGTGAAACGACTATCACGATAAAAAACAATAGACTTTGGCACACCGTGACGAGAAATTATTTCAGTGATGTACAGCTGTGCCAATCTATCGAGTGAATACGTTTCTTTCATTGGAATGAAATGTGCTGATTTCGTTAAACGATCAACGACTACCCAGATAGAGTCGTGCTGTCTTTTGGTCTTTGGCAGCTTCGTAATGAAGTCCATTGTTATATGCTCC